>OY482674.1:63363722-63525618 GCA_960531455.1 Urophora cardui
ATGCCTTCAATTATAAGTGACAGCTCTAAAGCATCCGCTAGTTCCTCTACACGTTTGGCAAAATCTGTTAAGTTATTATTGGCAACTCTGAGTGAAGCTATTTTTCCTGCCACTACCTTGGAATTGTCCGGTTTAATACGAATTCTCAGAGCGTCTTTAACGTCTTGTATTGATGTCACATTAGTCGGAATTGCTTCCCGTGCTTTTCCTTCAAGTTTCGATTTGACAAAAGATATAAGAGTTGTCTCAAGGTTTGTTTCTGCTAGACCTTCTATTAATTCAATTTTGTCTAGGAAGGAATCTAACGCTAATGGATCGCCAGCATAATTTTCTCTTATAACACAGGCCGACAAGAAATTTGACCATAAACCAGACCATACTTTCCTAAAGGTTTTCGATGCGCTGAATTCAAATCTGGACGCAGAATTGCTCTATCACGTCAGGATTTGAGATATCCTAACCTAAATGTGCAAAAAACACCGTTTTTGCCTATTTTTGAGGTTATATATAAACGACAGATTATTTTTTTAAAAAAAAGCACACATAGCATCTTAAAGAAGAAGTCTTTCTCTTAAGAATGGCGTTGAGTTTGCTCAAATATCTTTTTTTTTTTCGCTAAGATAGAGCAATTTAAAGTTTATATGAATTAACGTAGGTATGATGCAGTAGAACACATACCTCTTACGATAAGTCCGCAAATTTCAATTGCTCCATCTTATCGAAAAAAAAAGATATTTGAGCAAACTCAACGCCATTCGTAAGAGAAAGACTTCTTCTTTAAGATGCTATTTGTGCTTTTTTTTTAAATAATCTGTCGTTTATATATAACCTCAAAAAAGGCAAAAATGGTGTTTTTTGCACATTTAGGTTAGGATATCTCAAAATCCTGACGTGATAGAGCAATTCTGCGTCCAGATTTGAATTCAGCGCATCGAAAACCTTTAGGAAAGTATGGTCTGGTTTGTGGTCAAAAAAATCGGTCTCATTTTGTCGGCCTGTGTAATCGTAGCGCAATAACTGATAAAAGACTTCTTTTGTTCGACTGTAGCCATATCGGAAAAGTTATTAAATGGTTCTGCAAAATTCGATGAAATGTTCTGTAAATTGTTGGGAGAGCTAGTGGCTTTTAATAAATCGTCTGAAAAAGCTATTGAGTCTTTAAACTCGTCTTCAGATTCGGAATTCTCTATATTGAAATTTTCTATGAGCGCCAGAGGATCTGACGAAATTTCTAATTTGATGTCTAATTTTTCAAAACACTCTTTTAATTTCTCCTTGTTACGTGCGATTCTCGATAGTACTTCTGAAAGATTTTCAACTTGACTTTTCTTAACGTGTATCAAAATAGCATTAAAAGTATTTATTAAATCTTCTTTATATTCTTTAAGCTTTAATTCGTTTGTTGTTAATTTACGATTTTGCAAAATGCGCTTAGTAACTTTTTGAAAATTCTCTTGGTTTTGCTTAAAAACCTCGACAAAGTCTGTCATAACACGATAATGTTAAAAAAAGCACAAGTCGCAATTGACAAAAGCACCAGTCAAATCTTCAAAAGCACGTAACACGATAATTGTAAAAAAATTTGAAAGCCGTTTGTAGTTCACCACATCTATTGAGAATTCTTGAAAGTGTTGACTATTTGTATGATTTGCCAAAATGTTGAATTTGAATTGATATTATGCTGCTATTGTTGTTGAAACTTGTTGAAATTTTGAATGATTTGCTGAAAATGTTGAATTGCAATGAAAAATTTAGAATAAAAAATTGTTTACCAATTTTGGTTCCAGTCCGAAATTGTATGTGAAATGTTTTTCCAAAATATTTAAAAAGTATGCTTAAAAATTCCGATGTCCAAAAGTTTCTGCCTGAAAATTATGTAGAAATGTTAGTAACATGCATGACATATTAGTAAGCAAAAGGAGCAACTGGGTATAGGATGACCATTGGGTTGTTTCCATGTACAACAAAAGACTTTAGTTATTTTCATAAATTGTAATTTTAATTTTTCCAAAAAAAATTGTATCAGGAATCTAATTTAATTATAAATATCAATATTCAGTTAAGAAATCTGTAAATTATTGCATTTTACATATACCAGGCTTATGTGAAAAAATCTATATACACATACATACATATGCGTATTAGGGTGGATCGACAAAATGCAAAACAAAATTTGGAAAAAGCTCGAAGTGGCTGAAAACTTTAATTAAAATTGCTGGTATTAAATGGAGTTAAATTTTACGTATATATGTATGTGTAAATTGATTTAAAATATTGAATTGAAAAATTTGGTACAAACTGTACAATTTAAATTTGCATGAATATGGGAAAAATTAGACGAATTATCAAATGGAACGAAAAGCAAGTTGAGATGTGAAATAGCAGGTATGTATGATAACGGACGCACCGTTTCAGAGCAAAAAAATATTGTTATGTACTGGTATACATAAGTAACGGACACACCGTTTTATAGCAAAAAAAAATCTTCAATATTTAACGTGTCGGCCGCACCGTTCCACTACAAAAAAAGCATCATTATTTAACGTGTCGGCCGCACCGTTCCACAACAAAAAGAATTTTATATATATATATGTTTTTACGGACGCACCGTTTTTCTTACAAAAGCATTTTATATATGTTTAAATTGTATGTATTTATATGCATATGCATGTACACATACGGACGCACCGTTTACGCAAAAAATGTATGGAATTCAAATTACTGTTGTATGTAGATATGTATTATGTATAACGGCTAACCGTTTTCTCAAAAGTACAGCAATACACGTATGTATGTATATAAATATATGCATATATATACATACATAAGCACCGTTTTATAAAAAGAATGTTTTGCGAAACTGTATCAAATATTCAAACATATTATTCTAAGTACATCGAAATGGAAAGAAATATTTATATACGTATGCATATGTACATATCTTACTCGCTGCTAACTGCTGCTACCGGTCGCTCTCATGTGCATTTGTTGCTACGCCAACTGAGTTGTTGCCACCTGTTGTTGCTTTTATCCGCTGCTGACTACTATTCTTCGCTTTTGATGTTTTTGTGTGAGTTTTTTCTCAAACATGTACAGATTCATATAGCCACTAACTTATTAGGGGCATTTCAGTTATTACATCTGGGTCTGGGTTAAGATAAATTTTTACTGAAACAATCCGGCTCATAATGAAAATTGGCTGCACTTGAAAAGAACTAAAAAGAAGAAGAAACATATACAACATATACCCAGCAGTAAAAATCTGAAATGAATCCTTTATGAATCACTGATGAAATTCATCATGAGGAGGCATCAGTGAATGCTTTCATATAAAGGCTGCTGAATTTTTTCAAATAAATGGTTTGCTTTCCTAATGCCTATATGACTCCGTTCGGAGCCGGCATAAAACTGTCCAATGGTAGGAAAACCAAAGGAGCACACCTCGAATTGGGAGAGAAGCTCGGCCATAAAACTCGTCAGAGTTATAATAGCGCAAAAACAATTCTTCTGTACGTTGAAAAGAGACAAATACTCCCTCAAAAACAATTTGATTGACTTTAAACTTCAAACTAAATGAAAATAACTATTTCAAAAATTATTTTTTTTGGAAATTTGAATTTAATTTACTGAAATAAATTATGAAACTCAAATGGCGGGATAGCTATGTATTCCATGTTATAAGGAGAAGCCAGTGCGCAGTATAATTTTTCTTCCGGACTTCTTCTTTCCCCTTACGTCCAAAGCAGAAGCTTACAAGAGGCATATTTGAAATTTGTATTTCCATATATTTTTTATTTTAAATATAATTTGTTGTTAAATTGAAAAATTTGTCAGAAAAGCTGACGAATGTCAAAAAACCTACCGAAATACAAGCTGGCTCGTGGGTTTATAACCGCCTAGATGGTATTTCGTTTGGGTTTTTCAATATAGCTTGCACGCTTGCACCAACGCAAAACGATAGTGATGAATATTCAACAAAGAATGATCAATGATCATTTAGCAGTGAAACAAATTTACTGCAGGGTATATGTATACATACAAAAATGTCACTTTTCTGTTCTGCCAAATCAAAAAAGCACTGTGCTGCCAAATCAGCACGGAAAAAACAAATCGAACAGGGCGGATCAGAAATTGAACCAGCAATTTATCTGGTTTAATCGAGCTGAAATCTTTGTTGTTGCATTTACATGCAAAAATTTTTATCTGGGTTAGGATCACCGTATGTGAAACACGGCTATTGTGCGCTTCTGAACCTTTTGCATGCCGATAATGTTTCTTGTTGAAGTTACCTAACTCCAAAAATGGGCGTAATAGAAAATGTGCATGGTATTATTAAACTATTCTAATTTTTAAAAATCTCTGACAAATCAATTCCAAATGGCAATAAAAAAATGTTGACCCCAAGGAGCAAACCGGTTTGGGGGTTTTACTATATGGACAGTGGTCTTTCGTTCTGTGTAGGAATTATTCAGCCCCAAAAATATTTATTCAAAGGTACACGGAGAAAACTATATTGATGTTACATCCATATACATATATTGATAATCCTGTCTGATCCATAAACTATGGATGTCATACCAATATAATGGGTATCATATCAAAAGAAAATTAGTAATATATAAAAAAAAATATGGATATGACATCCATTATATGGATATGACATCCATAGTTTATGAATCGGACATGATTATCAATATATGCATATGGATGTAACATCAATACAGTTTTCTCCGTGTAGTAAAAGAAAAAAAGTTTATTGTGAACCCATTTTAGTTCGACTCAGCGTTGCCACAGCCAAAATAAAAAATTTACCAAAAATTAAAAAATAAATTACCAAAAAATTACCATTTTCCTTATAAATAATAAAAATCCCATCTCTTACTATAAGTTTTCATTTTAGTACACAAATATCGTATATTATATATCTACCAAACCCTTTAATTAACTTATCATAATAATACACTGGCGCGTTTATAACTGTGGCGAGTTTTATGGCCGAGCTTCTCTCCCAATTCGAGGTGTGCTCCTTTTTGCTTTTCCTACAAATTGGGTCGACCTACAGTTTTATGCCGGCTCCGAACGGCGAATGCATTTTTTGTGAGAAGCTTTTTCATGGCAGAAATACACTCGGAGGGTATGCCTTCCACTGCCGAGAGGTTACCGCTATTTAAAAAAAAAACCAATAATTGGGTTTTAATTAATTAGAAAAACTTTTTTCGTGTTTGTCCGGACTCTGGTATATCAGGCGAGCACTCTACCCACTACACCACAGCGGCCACTAACTAACTTACTTCAAAAGTTACACATGTTCTTCTGGAAAGCTACGGTTACAAAGGCACACAACCCCGCCAACATACTGGTGACAAATGTCGACAAATTCACTGATTCTGGTAGGTTTTAAAAAGAAAAAACAAAAGAAAAATTAATCCAAGCGAATTGCAAGGTGGCGGTAGCCTATTGGTGATGCCATTAGCTTACCAACCGAAAAATCTGAGGTTCGAATCTCGGCGGGCGCCCAGAAAAAAAAGTAGTCTGAGGAAGAGATGTGGTGATCTCCGAAATATATTTAGGCATAACAGCTCCCAAAAAAAATTAAATGTTTAACACCAAAATTTTTCTCATATAATGGTGTACTATCCCAAGGTATGGAAAAATTACCAAACCGGAAAAAAAATTACCAAATTACCAAAATCGGTTTTAGAGAAAAAAAATTACCAATTTTGGTTAAAAATAACCAAAGTGGCAACGCTGGTTCGACTTATTAATTTTTGCGACTAATGTTTCCAAAAGCTCCATTTTCCTTTTATTTCACTCTTCTTTTTTCTGCGAACGTTGTTCTCGCCGTTCCAAAATATCGAGAGCAATTAGAGCATCCATCTTTTGTAGAAACTCATGCTGGAATGTTTTCTTGTTTTGTGAAGATTTTGATTTATCTGTAAAGAGATCAAAGACACATTAAAATAATTAGATAACCTCTGAAAAATGTCTTATCTGCAGATAAATTGTTTAGTCAAATCGGCACAGATATTTTTATTGAAAATACAATATAGATATCTGCGGAGATTTCACAAAACGACTTATCTGATGCAAGCAAGGATTGCAAATAGTTATTTTTTAAATTTTGACTAAACAATCATACTGAAGGATAAATGCTAAGATTAAAAAAGAAGATAAAAGTTATTTTTTAGTTACATTTTGCGATCAGGAAATAAAAGTTATTTTCTGAGTTTTATTTTTCACTCAGAGGACAAAAGTTTTTTAAACGGTTTTATTTAGCTCACCCCTGTTTTTTTTTTATTTATTATTTATTCTTGGGTCAAATTTAGTAATTCAAATTTCACCCTCTTCCTGTCAACCGATTAATCCTTAAATTTTGTACACATGTATAACCCCGATGACAATGCAATATTATGAAAAAAAAAATTCCGATAGGTGGCGCGTGGGTCGCTATATTTACAAAAATCGCATTTATGGTCCGATTTGGCTGAAATTCGGAACATGTATTACTACCTTGAAAAGAAATATTTTCTTTAAAAAAAATTCCGCTAGGTGGCGCGTGGCTCGCTATATTTACAAAAATCGGATTTATGGTCCGATTTGGCTGAAATTCGGAACATGTATTACTACCTTGAAAAGAAATATTTTCTTAAAAAAAAATCCGCTAGGTGGCGCGTGGGTCGCTATATTTACAAAAATCGCATTTATGGTCCGATTTGGCTGAAATTCGGAACATGTATTACTACCTTGAAAAGAAATATTTTCTTAAAAAAAAATTCCGCTAGGTGGAGCTGAGATCGGGGTAATTAAAACTGAAAATCCTAATTATGGACCGATTTGGCTGATATTTAGCATGTGCATTACTTAAATAATTTACAAATGTTTAAAAAAAAAATTGGAGCCGCTAGGTGGCGCGTGAAGAAGGTCAAGCCTACGTGGCTCTTAGTAGAGTAAGAACTTTGCAGGGACTACGTATAGAGGCGTTGGACTGCAATAAACTAACGGGCAAGAAACCTTGCAATAATGAAGCACTAAATGAATTAAACAGAATGCGAAATAAAAACTAAAAACTAGAAAATAAAAATAGGTAAAAAAACCTTTTAAGTTAAACGGTTTTATGTTATACATACATAGCAATGTTTAAGATAAATGTACTAAAAACCAAAAAATAATAAAATAGGTACAGTCGTGGGAATTATAAACATTTGCATAGACTAGACTAAAATAAAACCGTTGGGCAGGTCAATTGTCTACAATCGTTGATTAAAATGTTTGTTTTGTAATGTTACACTATAATTAGGCAGTTGTTCAACCGACAACGACGGACGTGTGATAAGTAGGGCTAGAATGTGGAAAAAAGCTAGCAAGCTCGATTATAAGCGAGTTTTAGGGTTTCATAGTGGTGAGCGAGTAGTACTTTTATCATATGTTTTGTCGATTAAAGACAAACTACGAGCAGTGAAACGATTCCTCGTGTGAATGTCCAACGATAAACTAGTTGAAACATCTCTTTTATTAACATCGAGTGTATAACTATTGGAATTTCCATGAGCAAGAAAATAGTAAGTAATTTCCTCACCGTCTGCGGGCCAACTGCCTAACGACGAATTAAACGATTCTTCTATCGCACATTAAGTCGATAATTTGTAGACAATTGACGTGCCCCACGGTTTTATTTTATGGCGTTTTCTTTTCTATGAAAAAATGTTGCCCTCCTATATTCCAATTATCGAATTACGTATCCTGACTTTCTTTAAAATGGCTGAATTTTTAGATAAGGGTGCCCTCTTACTTAGTTAGAGGTCAATATTTGGTGAAAGGACCAGACAAACTTACAAAATGGCTAAGAAAATCAAACAGGGCAACATTATTTCGAGAAAAGAAAACGCCATTAGTCTAGTCTATGCAAATATTTATAATTCCCACCACTGTACCTATTTTATTATTTTTTGGTTTTTAGTACATTTATCTTAAACATTGCAATGTATGTATAACATAAAACCGTTTAACTTAAAAAGTTTTTTTACCTATTTTTATTCAGCTTCATTTTAGCTGCAATTGTCGATTTTGTAACATAAATACACAGTTAAACCATTTTTCTTAACAAAACAACTTACATACATACATATATATTTTAAACGATTATTTAAAGAAAACTGTTAATTCCCTTGAAATATTTGTTAGGTTTAAATAAACTATTTTTTTCGTTCTCCCGAGAATTTTGATAATTTAAAATAAATTGTTTTTCAAAATTCCACTGATATGTATGTATGTGGTTATTTAATTCATTTGTTTATTTATGTATTTATAATAAATAACGTGTGTATTTACATTTAGATATGTATTGCAATTAATTTAAGTATTTATATATATTAATTATTACAATTAAGCTTAGATATGCGTAACTGTCTGTTCGAGTCGTTAAAGCGAACTGAACTTAAAACCTCTGCTAACGTCTTGCGACGTCCGTTGTATTGTGACGTCCGGTGTGTAGGTATATCAGGTATATCCCTGACTGAGATAGATGTATCCTACAACTCGGCCATACCTGACAACGCGTTCGCCCTCGAACGTTATTGCCATTTTTTCATATTATCGGCTGAAGTTGTCGTCACCCGAGGCCCTTCGCAATTCTCCACTCTTTCCACTTCATAACGATCGTGATTTAGTTTCTTAACTATTTTATATGGCCCCAGAAACTTTGGTCGTAGTTTCATACCTACGCCAAACTGCGTACGTTTAATTGCTACTAATTCATTTTCTTTATACTCCGTTCCTGGTTTTCTATTCTTATTGTATGTTTTTATATTTTCTTCTTGCACTTTCTGTATACTCTGTTTAGCTGACTCGCGTAAAATTTCTCTCTCTTCATTGAACTTACGGACTGTTTCTTCATGCAATATTTCAGTTAATCTCAAATCCTCCTTAACCCGCATTTCGCACCCAGTTAGTAGCTTAAACGGAGAAATGTTAGTACTACGGCTAGGTGTGTTGTTCACATGTTTTTGAACTTCACCTACATATTTATACCACTGCCCTGAATTGTCATGAGACAATTTTGCCAACATCGGTACTACAACGCGATGCATTCGCTCCACTTGGCCATTTCCTCGAGGGACACCAGTGGTAATCAACAAATGCTGTATACCATTGCTTTCGCAATAGTTCTCAAAACTATGTGATGTGAAAGCTGATCCCCTATCCGTTATAATTCTGATCGGATTTCCAAATATTGATGCTTGCTTCGTTAGCCTGTCTAAAACTGCGTCTGACCCTGTATCTTTAGTGGGATAAAGCCACACGAACTTCGAAAATGCATCTACGACTACTAGTATGTATTTGTTTTGATTGCCTGTAACCGTCATTGGCCCTACGTGGTCAATATGATACGTCTCTAGTGGAGAATCTCCTTTATCGATAGGCGATAAAAAACCTTCTTTCTTTCCACTTTTAGCGTTTATTAATAAACACTCTACACAACTCTTCACAATCTTTTCAACTTTCGGTTGTATCTCTGGAATATAATAATCTTTTTCTACGCAATCTCGTGTTTTCTTCACTGAAAAGTGTCCTTGTCTATGAGCTGTTTGAATTATCTCTTCTTCCAACGACGCCGGAACTGCTAGCAATTCTTTTACGTATATTGTCACTTGCGAAGCGAATGAAAATTTAGGCGAACTTCGCGGTCTCGAATTGTGGGATGCGAATCTGCAGCGAATTCGCCGACAAATTGCAAATGAGTGACGAAAATGAATTTTGCGAATTTCCGGTAGCGAAAAAATTTAATTCGCTTCGCTAGATCTGTCAAAATCTGGCGAATGTCTAATTTGTTCGCTTTTGCACGTCTTTGCATTTATTTCGGTAAAAAAAAACTAAAAAAAAGAAAGTAGAAACTATTTAAAAGTGAGTATTTAATAGCATTAAAGAAAACAAAAGAGAGTATATCATTTTTTTTAAACTTCAGGATGAAACGCACAACACCACAGCAGTTCCAAAAGCTGGTTGCTCTTACGAAAAACAATCCATACGTCGCACACTGGGTGATAGCGGCCAAAAATAAAATCGAAATTAAAGTATTAGCAAATCAAATTTTTTTGAAAGTGATTGACAGATATAACAATTTGTAAAAAAAAGCTTATATAAAATTTTTTGAGTCTCGTTTTGTTTAGCCGTACAGGGTGTTAAAAACTGAGCAAAAAATAGGTCCTTTTATTTCTCAACAATTACACCTTATACAAAATGCTGTAACTCATTCAATTATTAACGTATGTAATCGAGTGATACATCATTACATAGATATTGATTTGGCCTTTTAGAAACAATAGGCCTTTTGTAGCCAGCGGTAACTCTTAGATTTATATGACAAAAAAAGTCGTAAAAAAAAAATTTTGCTCAACTTTAAACAAAAAAATAAAAAAAATAAAAAATATGACCTCCCCAATTTTTCCATATGTTTTGAAATGATATATTTTTAATCAAACTGCATCTTAATTCTTGAAATCCACCTGCGCTTTTCGCTTAAATAATCTTTTTCCCATTTGACTAAAAGTGCCTTTTTCAAAACGCAATAATTAGGCTACTTTTGACATTATGAAAAATCTTATTCTTAGGCGACTAATCGAATAGTTTGTTCACCGTGTTGTAGGCAATGGTTCACACTTTCAAATTATGAAAGAATTTTTTTTATCAGCGTTATCATTATTTTTTTGCAGCCTTTTTCTTTTCGAACAGAAAAAAAAATTGTGTAAAAATTGGAAAATTTCAACATGAAATAAAAAAAAAAATACAAAATATGACCTCTCCAAATTTTTAATATTTGGTGCTAGTGAACGTGCTTTATAAACAGGTGAAGAATTCTTAAAAATTCGTTTGCGCTCTTTTGTTTTATGAACTTTTTTATGGAGTGAGTTTTTCTAAGTTTTCATACATTTTTCCCATACAAAATCCTCAAAAGTATGCTTCAAAAAGTATTAATAATTTTGTATGGGGAAAATTTGCCAAGTTAATGAAACTTAAACAACAATTTCTCCAATTCTAATAAAGATATCTGAAAAATTTAAACGTCATATTCAGGGGGATGGTTTATGCTTTCTAACGGTGTATTTGATTTTGAATAAAAAATATTACGTACAAGATATTAAGCAGTGAATATAGTCAAAAACGTGTTTTTTTTGCCTAATTGGACATGAATATCTCAAAAACTAGAACCAATTTGAAAATTCTGACTTCAGATTCAGATTCAGCACACTGAAATCCTTTAGAAAAGTATAGTTTCATTTGTGGTATAAAAATTTTTTTAAATGTGATTTTTTTGAAGGAAAATTTTATGATGAATGCTTATAAAATGCTCAAAAGTGCATATATTTTTAATTTGAAAACCATGGAATACTTTGCGCTTTTTCCAAAATGATTACTGTATATTATTTATATTTAAAAAATGTGTGCTCTTATTAAAATTGAGCATTTTAGCTATAATAATTAACAAAATACAAATTTCAAAAATACCGTTATATGGGAGGGGGGTGTATTTGTGGGCCGATTTTGTTCAAATTTTCACAGTTTACTATCTTCAATCAAGAAAGCTTAAGTTCCGAGTTTAAAGTTTCTAGCTCAATTATTACTATTTTTGGCCGCGTTTGTATGGAGGTGCCCCCACTGTGCGTCGCAAGGGGGCAGGAGAATTTTGGGTCCAACAGGAGGAGCGGGGTGATCATCGCTTTATTTATCACGTTTATATTAATTTCTTAAACTTTTGTTTATACACAAATAAATAGATACATATATTGTAAACAAATCAAAACATATGTAGTAAGTGATAGAGTTGGGAAACTATCGATGGCACTATCGATAGTATCGATATTTTATTTTTTTCAGACTATCGAAGACCATCGATGGTTTTTTCAAAACTATCAAAAACTATCGATGGTAATGTGTACTATCGATAGTTTTACAACCTTTACACACTTCCATATTGCACATTGCTATTTCAGAGTACCAGCTATTGAAAGTTGTATGAATTTAGTGTGTACATATTTACAAAATGTTTTGATTTATACATTTGCAGACTGAATAAAAGGCGGTTCCAGTTTTGTAGATTTTTTGAAAGAAACAGTTTTCGAAACTCGGTGCGGTATCGGATCGACATTTTTGGTTTTTACCGAAAGTATACCGAAACCTTACCGACCACATGTGCTTCAATTGGCACTTTCACATTAGTGTTGCATACATGAAATCGGAGCGGATTATTTTCGGTATACCGCAGCGCGGTAAGACCGGTCAGTAAAATTTGAGGAATTACTGCATACATTTTTGCGGCGTAATAAAAGAAGAAGAACAAAGTCAGTAAAAAACTCGTTTCGGCTATAAATGTAGCAAGTTATAATGTCTTCGTCTTCCCTAGAAGACATTATTGTTATTATTGAGTGATTTGTTGAAGTTAAAAATTTTGTTTTGCAAATTTCGATGTTTGTTTTCCTATTTTCTGCCGATAACGCACCGAAAGTATTCCCACAAGTGTGAAAAACACAGCAATGCGGAATCGTTTCGGTAAGCTGGAAATACCGAGCAAAAAATGTCGATCCGATGTGGTACCGAGTAATGTGAAAAGGCCCTAAAAGTGACGGAGTTATGGCGAACAAAACATTTTTTTTTGTAATTTTTTATTAATTATTTTTCCGGCATTCATCTTCCTTTTTCATTATTTTAACGAAATATTAAATATCATCCTGATTTTACACTGTGATTTAATAGCTGTTTTCAGTAGAAAAATGACAATGTTATAAGAGATTCAGTGAACAAATCTATATTTATTTCAATACGATAGTACTATCGATAGTGCTATCGATGGTTTATTTTTTTAAGACTATCGAACACTATCAATAGTTTTTTTAAAACCATCAAAAACTATCGATGGTGGGACTATCAGTAGTTTCCCACCTCTAGGAAGTGACAGAAACGTCAAATTCGGATGAACTTATTCAATTTGTTTGAATGGCAACATTACAAGGCACGCGAAAAAGTTCATTCGCCACTCACAATGCAAATTTTAGATGTGTTCGCTAACCTGTTCGACTCGCCAAATATATTCGCTTCGCAAGTGACAATATGCGTATTTGTCTTTGTCTTTGAATAGTATATCATGACGGATATAAAAATCTTCGTAGTTTGAAGTTTCGAGTATTTTCCTTATTGCTCGAGTCCATTTATCGTTTAACTGAGCTTCTTTCAATCTGTGACGTAGTGAGTCATTCACCATCATGCAGCTTAATCTGCTAAGAGCGTCTGCATGTTTCATTTGTTTTCCTGACCTATGTTCCACCGAATACTTAAATTCCTGAAGAAACATTGCCCACCTAGAAACTCGCGTTGGTACGTCTTCCTTTTTTAAAGTCATTGCAAAAGCATTGCAATCTGTCACTATCTTAAATGGTATTCCTAACAAGTAAATACGCCATTTTTTAACAGCTTGAACTATCGCGAGAACCTCCAGCTCATAAGAGTGGTACTTTTCCTCTGATGGTGTTGTCTTTCTACTCATGTACATTACCGGGTGAAATTGTTGGTCCTCCGGCTCCTGCTGTAAAAGTACCGCACCGTAACCATATTTCGATGCGTCCGTATGAATTTCTGTAACGCCATTCGGATCATACAATTTCAATACCGGAGGTTTCACAAGAGCCTCCTTGAGTTGGAAAAAAGCGGTATTTTGATCGGCAGTCCATTTGAAACTTACGTTCTTGCGTAGTAAGTCCGTTAAAGGTTTTGCTATCGTTGCGTAATTTCTAATGAACCTACGAAAGTACGATGTTAACCCTACAAACCGTTGAATTTCCTTTTGATCTTTCGGTACCTTGAACGATTCTACTGCTCGCGTTTTCTCTAACGATGGTCGTACTGTTCTCTATAATGTAGCCAAGAAAATCTACCTTGCGCTTCAGAAAACTACACTTTTTCCACTTAATTCGTAATCCTGCTTTTGATGCTACTTTCAAAACCTTTTCTAACTTAAAAATTCCTTCTTTCTCATTTGCAGATGGAATGATCAAGTCATCCATATAAATTATAATAGTTCCGTCATTAATCAGCTCCCTAAATATCGCGTTAATATACCTACAAAAAACTGCGGGAGAGTTCGATATTCCGAACGGTACATACCGAAATTCGTACTGGCCCTTGTTTGTTACAAATGCAGTATATTTCTGTGAGCTTTGTTCAATTGGTACATGGAAAAATCCGTTCTCTAAGTCTAACGTTGTAAATACTTTTGATCCCTGTAATCTTTCAAGTACCTCATCCATCAATGCCATAGGAAAATTATCGCGCATAATTTTCTCATTAAGTTTTCTGTAGTCGCAACAAAGTCGTTTAGTTCCGTCTTTTTTGCCTACCAACACAACAGGAGAAGCATAGCTCGAGTTGCTATTAGTAATTATGCCCTCATCTAATCACGTCTTTATCTGTGCTTCGATAATCTTTTGATCTGCAAAAGATGTTCTCCTCGGACGCTGATAAATTGGTAAATCATCTTTCAAAATAATTTTCATCTCAACAGGAGATTCAATTGATTTTTCCGGTACATATTGGTTGACTAGTTCTTCAACAACCCCCGCATCACCTTTATTGAGGTGACTTAGGTCGTATTGTGAACCGTTTACCTCCTCAACACTCATGCATAGTTCTGGGAATTCTTTCTTCAATTCCATTATACTACTGTCAGGATTTATTGTTCCTTTTCTTTCTTCCTGTTTGTACGTAAGTACGTCACCATCTTCCCTGATTATTAAATCCACTTGATTTAATATCGACCGCCCTAAAATAGCTGGATAATCCATATCTCTATCTTTAATGATATGAAACATTATCTCTAACTCCAAGTCGTCTACCCATGCTTTCGCATTGAAACTTCCTAAGGTGCGTATCTCCTGATGACCTATCCCTTCTAATACACGTATATCGCTGTTAATTTTTATGCAAAAATCCAATTGATTCACCGTTGATTGCCTTATTAAGCATAAGCCACATCCCGTATCCAGCAAAGCTGGAAAAATAGTGTAACCTACCTTTAACTTCTTGAACTTTAAATCTCTATCCGCTCTTGAAGGTTTCCATTCAATCTCTTTTACCGTGTTTGAATTCGTCTTTTCTGTTTTAACTTTATTTTTCTCTTGTGGACATTGATAAGATTTGTGTCCTGTCTTACTACATTTAAAGCACTTGACCTCCTGCCCTTTAACTTTACAGTCCTTAGCTAAATGGGACGCATCACCACATTTAAAACATTTTTTCTCACCTTCCTGTGACTTAGCTTTATCAGCTTTAGGCTTAAACTCGGTAGCTGCTGATTTGTTTGAAATTTTTTCGTAAATTTTTATTTGTTCTTTAAGCTCTTTTACACTTTTGGCTTGATATAAGACGGTTTTATTGAACCTAGTATCTGGTATACCTGCCACAAAGTAATCTAAGAGACTTTTCTCATCCAAACAAACCTTTTTCCCAATTTCCATCAATGCGTACAAAAACTCTAAATACGTCTCGTTTGATTTCTTTTGTCGGCTTCTCAACATTTTGTGCACCTCTGCCGAGCACAAGCTCTCTCCAAATTCTTCGACGAGAGCTGCTTTTAACTTACTCCAATCTTTTAGACCTACCTGGCTTCTAACGAACGACTTCGCTGCCCCTCTCAGCAGCTGTTTAGAGTAAATAAACTTGTGAACCTCGGTCCAGCCTACAGTTTCTGCACTCTCTTCAAATTGTTCCACCCACTGGTTAATGTCCAAATTGTCTGTACCGTTAAATAAAGTCAAGCTCTCTTGAATGTCTTTGAAAGTAAAATGAGGAGTTGCGACTTGCCTAGGGCTGACAACAACGACTTCTTCTCTTGAAGATACCGACTCAAAATCATTTTCTTCCTCTTCTTCTTCTTCTTCGTTCAACAGTCCATAATGTCGGAGGAGTCTATCCCTCAGATCCACCTTCCGCCCATCTATTGGTAACCTCAGCTCCCTAAGCTTTTCTTTCAGTAGCACAACTGTCATTCCTAAAATATCTTGAGCCTCCATTTTAAAGATTTGTTGTCATTCCTTATTTGTAAATTCTTAAAATACAAATTTTTACGAAATATTCATATACAAGTGTCAAATAAATATTGTTATATCAACTATTCCTTTAAAAATATTTTTAAATTTAAATTTAAAATTAGTTATCATGGAATTACACTTTTAAATCAACACATGGATATCTTATTTACTTTGCGAAAATTCTACACAAAATTTTAGATTAATTCTCTTCATTATTACGACAATTAATATTTTTTTCCAAGAAATTCATTAATTTCTACTTTATATTCTTTAAATGTAAATTCCGAAAAAAAGAAAAATATAATGTAAATTCCGAAAAAAAGAAAAATTCATTAAAACATAAGTATTTCTATTCTACTTAAGCTTATCTTTTTTCTGCTGGATACATCGCCTTACGCCGCTTTTCTATTGCTGGAGTTGCTGTACTTCTTATGTCGATTTATGTTTTGCATAATATATTTGGGATTTCATATAATGTTGGTTTTCCATTTTACTCACACGAAGCTTTTACGCGAGCATGACCACAGTCACAAAATCAGATATTTATTCTACTTATTGGTAGCGTCTATACCTTTATGTACTTCTTCAATGGAAAATTTATCGCACATATGCATATTTTTGTTTATACACACACGCACTCCAAGTCTTATGCAAAAACACTTGTAACATGTACCCATATAGTGTACCAACCGTATTTTCTATTTCCAGTCAACTGTTCTTTTCACACGCATGTGCGAATGCTTTGCGCACGTACCAACACTATCTCTTGTTCTTCACACTGGCATCCGCATCCGCTTTCATTTCAACTTGTATGCACTGCTTGCTTCCGCATACGTATGTTCGTACTCTTGTAGGTACTCACCCTTATTTTTCACGCTTCACTGTTTAATAGTATGCGCATATGTATGTGTGTATGTACGTATGTGCTGTCACTGACGCTTCTAACATGCAAAGCTCACTGCGCACTTACAAAATTTTGTACACCTGTACTTCTTTACTGACGCTACGCAGTATACATACAATATGCAACTGTTTGCATTAGCTTTGATTTTTCACGTATAGTACAGTCACTTCAAAAAGAACGCTTTGCTCTTATAAATTTTCACAGCAATTTTTCTTTTTTGTCTTTTCAAACACAAATTTAGCAGTTTGTACAACACCTCATACAATTATCTCAAAAAGAACGTTTTGCACATGTTTCTTGTTTTTTTTTTTTTTTTTTTTTTTTTGTCAATACGCAACTGCAATTAGCTGTGTCTTTTCCATACGTTTTAATTCTTCACACATTGTACAGTTTTTTTTTTTTTTCAAAAATAATGCTTTGTACCTACTCGTACATGTACACTTTGTAAAAATAAAATTATTAGTTTGTGCTTATTTTTTCAGATATATGTATCTTAACTTTATCGTTTTCTTTCACTTCTTGTTATTTCACTTTTTACAGTTTTTTTATTTTTGTTTTAATATTAATATTAACTTTCACCGCACTTCACTATCCGGTTTTTTCATATCAATCCCGGACGAGCCCCCAATTTGTGGTTATTTAATTCATTTGTTTATTTATGTATTTATAATAAATAACGTGTGTATTTACATTTAGATATGTATTGCAATTAATTTAAGTATTTATATATATTAATTATTACAATTAAGCTTAGATATGCGTAACTGTCTGTTCGAGTCGTTAAAGCGAACTGAACTCAAAACCTCTGCTAACGTCTTGCGACGTCCGTTGTATTGTGACGTCCGGTGTGTAGGTATATCAGGTATATCCCTGACTGAGATAGATGTATCCTACATGTATGTATACATGTACCTGAAGAACTTGCAACTGATGTATTTGAATCAGGATAGTCAGTTTCGTTATCTCTGCTCGATTCAGTGAACAAAAATTTAGGATTTATGCTCCTTTTTTCCTTTAATAGGTCATCCAACTCGCTATTTATTTTTAAAAATTATAATTGTTTTAAATATTTTAATAATACCACTTACTTCTCGTATGCGCACATTTTTCGATTACGCCCAGTTTTAGAGTTATGTACCTTCTTTGCTTTATACGCCCTCTCTAATGAGTAAACTTTTGCCTCAACCTCCTGGCTGGTATTAAAATACCCCTTGACGCACAACTCTTCCGATATTTTAGTCCACATTCTTTTTTCGTTTTTGAGTTTCATGTTTTTTCCCACTTGTGGGCTATATTCTTTCACTAATGAAATTAGCAGCTTTATTGAGGCATCGTGCCATTCATTTTTATTTGCTTCAACAAAGTCCACATCTTCCGAGCTCTAATATAAAAACATTTAGAATTTTATTAGTTAAGTAGAACAATATATATATGTATATAAAAATTTAAGTTTGTCTGTTTGATAGGTATACTTTTGTATGCAACAACCCTTCTACGTTGGCGTTCTTCAGCGGTACAATAACCCTGAGTCGGTACTTTCTTAGAGAATAGGTATCTATGGAACGAACACCAACTCTTTTGCATAGAACATAATGAAAATAGCTTGTTTCATGCAAAAATTCATAAAGTTCGCATTTTAAATGAATATGGCAGTATACCAGGTCCAGGCAGCTAGTGGTACAATTGTCCGAAAAATTTAGAACCAAATTCACACAGATTACTACGCTCTTTGTTTGCTTCGGTTGTGGGAGCGCTACGACGGCACGATCAATGAAGTGCTGTCATTTGTTTCTGTTCAGTGGCTTATAGCCCAGTTAGTCGAGAACGTGTGGTCCGCTCGTTGACGCAAACGCCCGTATGCAATTTTTAGGATTTTTTGATCCCGTAGCAATCAGCTGTTTTACTCACACATATTTACATATATATATAGTTTGTTTACATTTTGGCAGGGCTGCCATTTAGTCATTTTTGAACAAACAAGATTTTTACTAATCTTCAAAGTGTTATGCGGATTACTCTTCAATACACAACTGTGCATTATTTGCCAAATGACAAGAAAACACTAATTTAATCGTTTTTAAAGTTGTCGTTGACGACTTTTTTTTTAATAATTTAGTTACTTTTTTACTGCTTAGTTGGTAATTAAAACACATTTTTCTTGTAATTTTGTTGCTGCCCAATATATTTCCATCACACCTTGGTGATAGTTATCAAGGACTAAAACATAAAATAACAAAAAACACAGTCAGAACATTAAATTTACAATTGAAAATCCATAAAAAATTATATTGGGAAGCAACAAGATTCTCACAAAAATCTGTGTTTAATTAAGAAATCTGTACTGAGTTTCTGTAACTCATATCTTTTCTAGTATAAATAGGTGGTGACAAAGTGTGGATCGTATGTTATGGTTTGCTATCGATATCAATACTGATATCGATCATAAACGGGTTAATTTCGGTTGCTCAATTCTGTCTGTGTGGCATCACCACTATTTTAGTAGTTTTTCTTAGTACTTTTCCAATAACTTCCATTTCATAATGGCCGACGTGCTGACATGGTGAAGAAGAATGGTTGACGCGTGGGCAAACTAAACAGGTCGCCGCATGGGAGGCAGAATATGCGATTGACGTTAGGCGGCTTATTTCAAATGTCAAAAGCAGGGAAAAAGAAGTGAACACACAACTTAGCAGGGATTGTTTAAAGAAGGATTTCGCGGCAGATAAGCCGATTGCAATTGGGTACGTGTGCAAAAAAGGTGCGAACGTCAGATAGAACCGATTGGGGAAAAATTTTTACCTTGAAAATAATTTCTCTCCTCTTTCACGTTGACATTTTTTTTTTTGGAAACGCGCACATCAAAACGTAACTAATATAAACTTCTATGGATAAACCTTGAGCTTAGCATTCTACTTCTACGAACAAGGCCTGCAAAATTGTAAAATCAAGGCAACAGACAATAAGTTGACATATGCCAAGAAGAAGAAGAGCGATTCTCCCTCGCATCGACCTTGTATGTTTGAGCTATGGGCTAGTGTAACAGGTGGCCGCACTGCGAAACGAGGGTGATTTTTGAGGTTGTCTCGATGGCAACAGCTGACAATTTTTTTTGACAAGAGTCATTTCCTTGTTCGAGTAAATTTCATTCACCACTGGTGGTGTTCTGGCAATATTTAAAATTTGTATTTTCTTATTCAGTTACTAGATATCTTAAATGTAACCTTTTTTTTTATTCAAAATCCTGTAATTAATTCTTTTTTTCCTCCACTAAGTGTCTAAACAAATTTTAAGTGAGTGGGTTTATCCGAAATTTACATCAATCTTCCTTTTTTTCTTCTAGATGGTTATATGGTTATGTGGTTTTGATTCATTCTTAAGATTTCAATCCTTATAGATTGCATGAAATTTTTTTTTATTGCAAATAGGCAAGCTTTCGAGCCAACCTCTACAAATGGGCCTCTCATGGGGAAAGCTTAACAGAAACTTCCCATCTCAACCCTGACCATCGTTCCAATGGCGGGATATGCACATGTATTGGTGACGGAGAAACTGGTTCTCCAGGGTTGCCATGAACACTTCTTATTGTGAAAATACGTAACACGTGGTTATTCGGATACTTAGTACTTTCAAATGCACCTATTATAAAATGTTCTTATGCGCTCCATACAATTTTAAATTTTACATAGTTCACAGAAAATTAAATAATTATTTACCAAATAATTTTACTATGTTTGTTTCTTATTGGCTAGTTATGGATAGTTAGCCAGGTTGGGCTGGCAGAAGGTTTCTTGATTTTCTGTTCATTTCACTCTTTATGAGCGTAATTCTTTCCGTTTTGCTCTTTTCATTTCACTTGACAGCTAGCTGCTAGTTTAATAAGAAACAAACATACTATTTCATTAATCAGATTTTTTTTGTCTCTTACCATTTTTATAATTTGAGCGTAGGACAACAATGTCCATTAATATTCCCAACGTACACTAATAGAATTTTACAGTAGTAAATTTACTAGGGCACGAATATAAGCGATTAATTTGAGATAGTTTCATGGGAAAAATGCTTGAGGCATTTTATTCCGAAAGTTTTGGTATTTTTATTTGTGTAACATGGCAATCGCATTCCATCTCGCTTGTGTCATTGCTAGCGTCATACCATGATATAGACATTCGGGTAACCGTAAAGTCACGCCACTATTATGCACACGTCACTACACCACTGCAGGCTATATGGAAAGAAAACGGGACTCTTCCAAACTGGATAGATAAAAAGGTGGAAGGCACGCTTGGATACAAAAAAATTTTAGTACAGAAGGAGTTGAGTACGGGAATGCGAACGAATCGGTGGTGTCAAAATCGTGCGTAAACGAGTTGGGCGAGAAAGTGAACGAGCGTAATTAATAAGTGGTAGCACCGCTCATACTAAATACTATTTAGTATTTATAACAAAAAATAAATAAAATAAAAAGTTGAAAACTTAAAAATCTCTTTGCTAGAAGTGGAGATCGCGGAATTTCAAAGTGACTTGTCACTCCGACCATTAATATGATAAACAATGGTTATTGATCTGCTATAATAGCACACTTTAGTCGCTATACACGTGTAACCTATGTACATATATATGTATATACTTCAATTTTTAAATATCATAAATTCCCTGACTAATGCAAAATTGTGTGTATTCGTGGGTTTTTTTTTGCGGCAAGCAAAATGTGTCAATGTTTTGTTAATAACTTCTTATTGAAATAAAAAAAGTTAAGCTCCGCCTTCTGATTCGTGTTCCTGAGATCGAAATGCGTAGATTGATTCCCCTCTTTTCAAAGAAGGAACTAATTTAGTCGTTGCACCGTAAACTAGATAATTACCAAAGTTAAAAATGGAAGTAAAACATAGAAATCAAGCAAAATTAACTAATTTCGTGGTTCTTTACTTTATTGCTGACACAATGTCAAAGCAAATATATGCATATAAAAAAGTAAACAGTCAATAAAATGATTATTTGTATATAAAAAAGATCCTAGTGAGAGAAAATGTGATATTACTCTGACAAATTTCGTTGCGAGAAAACAAAAAAAAAAAGGAAAAAAAAATTTTGATATAAATGTGTATAAATGTTAGTTTTACACGAACATCTATGTGATGAGGCAACATTTGAGCGTATATTCTATTTGAACCACATACAAAAAAAAACAAGGATACGAACACTGAAATGCGGAGATAACCGACAGCCCTAATAATCAAACCGAAACTCCGACGATAAACAATTATGAACAAATCGCAAAATTAAACAAATATTTAAGAGAACTGATAAAGCTTGCCTAAAAGCTACCAAATTCCAAACAAAAACTCAAAAAAAAAAAAAATTTTTTATAATAAATAAAGTAAAATTAATCAAAAAAAAAAAAAAAAAAAAAAATTATCAGCACTGCAGCAGCAACACCAGGGTCACGGTTACTACAGTAGCGGCATCACCAACAGCACATTGACAGCAGTAGCATCAGTACCAGTCACCGGAGCCTAGGTCGTAAGCTATTTTTATTATTTTGTATATTTCAATTTTTTTCCTTTTAAATTTTCATCATTTGAATTGAATTGTATGTGCATAATTATGTAGATTCCCAGCAGGACGGGGAGTAAGCGAAATGTAATAGGACTTCAGAACAATTGTATATTGTAAGCTTATTGCAATAACACCTTTTATAGTTCATTTATAAGCTTACACAAGGGCCGGTGTTTTGAGTCCCCTACAATTGTTCTTTAGTTTCCTTTCCTTTTGTTTGATGGTTTAATCGAGTATTATCAAGCTTGCCACAATATTGTTATTTAATACTAGTTTATTAGAAAGGGCGCCCTAATATGCTAAACGCAGAGAAAAATTAGACGTAGGCTATAAGAAAAGGGGAAATGAATTCCAAATAAATTGTCAAAAATTTAAAATGGGAATGCTGATTACCCTTATTTAAAAGGCATAGGGTTTTCAGGAATGGGGTCATCAAAACATAGGTGCACTGATGACCATGGATGAGGGTGGGTCGAAAAGCACCGACGCTGCAACAACACCGGCGGCGCATAATAATATGGGGTCATCGAATTATAGGTGCACTGATGACCAAGGATGAGGGTGGGCTAGATAAGCACCGGCGCTGCAACAACACCAGCGGCGCACCACAGGTAAGGGGTCACTGATACCCGGGTGCGACAGTGACTATGGATTAGGGTGGGTCACAAACGCACCGGCGCTGCAACAACATCAGCAACGCCACCCCCTTGTGAGTTCGGCCTTTAACTTTTTTTTTGATTGTTCATATATTTTAAATTTCAGCTTCTTTTATGTATTTTCAGATGCCTGTTAATAACCGGTCCTTCCGGTTGATTCAAATTAAATTCAAATTTAACGATTTTTTTTCGCGATATATATGTATATTCAAATTCAAATTCACTTTGACAGTTTTTTTTGATTTCAACGTGTATTCAAATTTAAATTTCTAAATCTTTTCTCTTCCGTCCGCGATTATTTAAATTTAACGTGCGCTCATCTATTTTTAAATTTTTCCGTCGATTGTCAGTATTTCCGTCCGATTTAAATTTCGGTTTAAATGTTTTGCTAACGTCCGTCTGACTTTAACGTACATTCAAATTCATATTCAAATTTCAACGACATTTTCCCTCGGTTTGCATTTATTTAAATTTAACTGATGCCTGGCCTCTTGAATTTGGATTTTTCGGGTTATTTTGAATTTTCGAATTTTTCAACGGTCCGTCCGTGGCATCCGCCTAAACCGGATGTTGTTTTCGTTTGATTTTACTCGTTTTGGTTTGAAAAGGCATGATATGAATTTTTTCTGTTTATGGCGCAGGACAGCAATGTAGGCAAGAACCCCGCCCAGCCGACAATGACTAGCCACAGTGCAACCCTAGATCATGCCGACCGCCATGCATTGCTGCTCCACTCGATTGTAGATCGTAATCGAGGTCGAAAGCTGTACCATAACTGATGGCGCCCAACGTGGGGCCCGATGGCTTTTTGGTCAGCCAGTGACGCCTTACTATCTCGCAAGTCCCAGATGGGCAGGCCCTGCGCCGCCACTGCGTTGCGGCGAGATGGTGAGACTGATCAGGTTGTCCAAGGAGTTCATCGCTGTCGGTAACAGAGGGCGCCACAAAACATAGATCGTGGGCGCAACCATAACAGATGGCGCCCAACGTGGTGCCCTGGGGTACTGGCTTCGGTGGTTTTCTGGTCGTTCAGTGAAGTTTCATTATTCCGCAAGTCCCAGATTGGCAGCCTCAGTAGCCGCCACTGCGTTGCGGCGGGATGATGAGATTGATCAGGCTGATTGGAGAGGCATTGTTGTTAGTGGCTCAAGGCTCCACGAGACTTTACGTCACATTGTCCGTTTTTTTTTGCATTTTACCCGGAGAGGCAGTGTTTAACGCACGTATTTTTTTTTGTAATTTAAATTTGTTTTCACTGTCGTCCGAGGGGCATGTCCGCTAGATTCAGTATTTATTTTTATAAACTTTTGCCGAATATGTCTTTTGTGCAGTTTTGTGTGTCGGATTTTTTTTTTGCAATTTAGGCCTCAGCCATTCCGCGTCTGAGTTGGTTGTACCTAGCGCCACTTTCATTGCGATGGGTTGGTCTGAGACCTGAATTAGTACTTTTCATCTCCGCAAGTCTGGGGAAAGCAGCCTCTAGCTGTTCCTTTCATTGCGGCGGAGATTAGGAGGGTATATTTGCAAATTTCTTTTGTTTTGTCTTTTTCTTTTGTTATGCGATGCAGGCCTCAGTTCATCTCATGCCTGAGTTGGGTGCCTTGGAACATTTAGCACCACTTCATGGCGATGAGCTGAGCTGAGACCGAAGGATGTATTGTCTATCTCCGCAAGTCTGGGGATAGCGGATTCAAACCGTTCCTTTCATTGCGGCGGAGATAGGTTAGTATTTCGCAAAATTTAAATTTTTTTGTTATTGCTAACTATCTTTAGTTAGCCAGCCTGTCTCAGGGATTTAGCTTCCGAGCAACCCTGCATTGCGGTTGGTGCGCTGGAGACCAGTTGGCACACACTGTCTTAATTTTTTTTGTGTTTTTATTTTTCAAGGGGGTTTATATTTTTTTTTATTCTGTAACCTGTGCCTTTTATAATGGGAGGTCAGCATTCCCATTGAACAACGAACATATATATATTTTGCATTATATATCTTTTTACATTTACATATTCACGTATATGAACACGTTTATTTATACAAATATTTTTTTTATATAAGCGAAGTCATTTTGAATCGACATTGTTAGCAAAATTTAAGATAATTTTTTTTTGGGTCGCAAATAATTATTACAATTATTCCACCAAACGCGACAACTAAAGTTTTATTACTTTTTCGGATGTGACATAATTTTGTACCGGTATAGAGATTTAATAAGCAAATATTCGTCATTAATATTCGCTGAAAGTTTCACCAAACACAAAAACCAAAGTTTTGTTATTCTATTTTGGATGCGACATAATTTTTAATCGAGATAGAGATTTAAATTTCGTTAATTGTATAAATATTTGCATTTGGACTTTAACAACACCAAACGTGATTTTATTTAGGCAGTTAATTGCTTAAGATTTCATACGACCATTCAAGCGTGCCTTGTTTTTTTTTGAAGCGCTCATACGTTCGATTTTGTTTAAATGTCCCAAAACTGTCAGCAGTCGACTGAACGGACGCAAACGAGGAAATCTGTAAAAACTTAGCGCAGGCAAATGATAGAGTCAAGTGACGAGTTCGTGGAAAAGCTGGCAATGCACTGTATGACTTAGAAGACTTAACAGGGAGGTTAATAGGACGATTCCATGCTTCTGATATTCGTCCTCAATAAGACTCCGCTGGGCGTCTTGGCGGTCGGGGACAATTCGCCCAGTATTCTCCCCGAGCAGTTATAATAATAGGTGGATCACAAGCGCTCCCACCGGGAACCGTGGACCATCTAGCAGTCCATATTCCAATTGGTCTGCTTATACGGAGTTTTGACGAGTTCTCCCAAATTAAAATGTCTAGTTTTATGGAGTTTTGGCGAGTTCTCCTATATCAAATGCCTAACCTTACGGAGTTTTGACGAGTTCTCCAATACAAAAATGTCTATTCAAACGGAGTTCTGATGATTTTCCTGTTAAAGTTTTTTTTTTGTCCAGTTTCGCGAGTTTAGGGACCATAGACTAGCTCATAAGGTGATTGTATTCGGAGTTTAGACGCGTTCTCCTGTAAAAAAAAGTCTAAGGCCGCGAAGCCTTAAAATAGGAAACAAAATAATTTAATTTTTTTTGTAAAGCCCATTCCGGGGGGCGAGAAACCAGCGGACCAAGGGTCTTTTTCAAGACCGCCTGTCCTGGGTCCAGCGTGCGGGGTTGGATCAGCCGGGGGGGACAGGTTGTTAAGACCGACCAAGTTCGGCACCTAGGAGGAGGGCTCCTAGGGGGGAGTAGGCTTCTCTGGCCTAAGCCAATAGAGAATTACCGCAACACCGGACTTACGCGTTTTGGGTTTTTTTTTACCAAATGAATTTTTTTATTATACCTGACTTTCAATTATTCTCGGATTTTCATACACTACTAGATTGCACGTTCATATAGCATATGGTTTTTTTGATATCACCTGATGGAGCCTCTGCTGCCCGGTTAGCTGTGGAAGAATTTGAGACTCTTATCTAGGGGTGAGTCGTGCCCCACGTAGTTAACAGTTGAGTATTCTCGCGACAACCTTACAGGCAAACCATTTTTCCTGTTCGCTCCCTCGTCAGGTCTTCGAAGCGAAGCAGGCCTGTTATGGTTTGCTATCGATATCAATACTGATATCGATCATAAACGGGTTAATTTCGGTTGCTCAATTCTGTCTGTGTGGCATCACCACTATTTTAGTAGTTTTTCTTAGTACTTTTCCAATAACTTCCATTTCATAATGGCCGACGTGCTGACATGGTGAAGAAGAATGGTTGACGCGTGGGCAAACTAAACAGGTCGCCGCATGGGAGGCAGAATATGCGATTGACGTTAGGCGGCTTATTTCAAATGTCAAAAGCAGGGAAAAAGAAGTGAACACACAACTTAGCAGGGATTGTTTAAAGAAGGATTTCGCGGCAGATAAGCCGATTGCAATTGGGTACGTGTGCAAAAAAGGTGCGAACGTCAGATAGAACCGATTGGGGAAAAATTTTTACCTTGAAAATAATTTCTCTCCTCTTTCACGTTGACATTTTTTTTTTTGGAAACGCGCACATCAAAACGTAACTAATATAACCTTCTATGGATAAACCTTGAGCTTAGCATTCTACTTCTACGAACAAGGCCTGCAAAATTGTAAAATCAAGGCAACAGACAATAAGTTGACATATGCCAAGAAGAAGAAGAGCGATTCTCCCTCGCATCGACCTTGTATGTTTGAGCTATGGGCTAGTGTAACAGGTGGCCGCACTGCGAAACGAGGGTTATTTTTGAGGTTGTCTCGATGGCAACAGCTGACAATTTTTTTTGACAAGAGTCATTTCCTTGTTCGAGTAAATTTCATTCACCACTGGTGGTGTTCTGGCAATATTTAAAATTTGTATTTTCTTATTCAGTTACTAGATATCTTAAATGTAACCTTTTTTTTTATTCAAAATCCTGTAATTAATTCTTTTTTTCCTCCACTAAGTGTCTAAACAAATTTTAAGTGAGTGGGTTTATCCGAAATTTACATCAATCTTCCTTTTTTTCTTCTAGATGGTTATATGGTTATGTGGTTTTGATTCATTCTTAAGATTTCAATCCTTATAGATTGCATGAAATTTTTTTTTATTGCAAATAGGCAAGCTTTCGAGCCAACCTCTACAAATGGGCCTCTCATGGGGAAAGCTTAACAGAAACTTCCCATCTCAACCCTGACCATCGTTCCAATGGCGGGATATGCACATGTATTGGTGACGGAGAAACTGGTTCTCCAGGGTTGCCATGAACACTTCTTATTGTGAAAATACGTAACACGTGGTTATTCGGATACTTAGTACTTTCAAATGCACCTATTATAAAATGTTCTTATGCGCTCCATACAATTTTAAATTTTACATAGTTCACAGAAAATTAAATAATTATTTACCAAATAATTGTACTATGTTTGTTTCTTATTGGCTAGTTATGGATAGTTAGCCAGGTTGGGCTGGCAGAAGGTTTCTTGATTTTCTGTTCATTTCACTCTTTATGAGCGTAATTCTTTCCGTTTTGCTCTTTTCATTTCACTTGACAGCTAGCTGCTAGTTTAATAAGAAACAAACATACTATTTCATTAATCAGATTTTTTTTGTCTCTTACCATTTTTATAATTTGAGCGTAGGACAACAATGTCCATTAATATTCCCAACGTACACTAATAGAATTTTACAGTAGTAAATTTACTAGGGCACGAATATAAGCGATTAATTTGAGATAGTTTCATGGGAAAAATGCTTGAGGCATTTTATTCCGAAAGTTTTGGTATTTTTATTTGTGTAACATGGCAATCGCATTCCATCTCGCTTGTGTCATTGCTAGCGTCATACCATGATATAGACATTCGGGTAACCGTAAAGTCACGCCACTATTATGCACACGTCACTACACCACTGCAGGCTATATGGAAAGAAAACGGGACTCTTCCAAACTGGATAGATAAAAAGGTGGAAGGCACGCTTGGATACAAAAAAATTTTAGTACAGAAGGAGTTGAGTACGGGAATGCGAACGAATCGGTGGTGTCAAAATCGTGCGTAAACGAGTTGGGCGAGAAAGTGAACGAGCGTAATTAATAAGTGGTAGCACCGCTCATACTAAATACTATTTAGTATTTATAACAAAAAATAAATAAAATAAAAGTTGAAAACTTAAAAATCTCTTTGCTAGAAGTGGAGATCGCGGAATTTCAAAGTGACTTGTCACTCCGACCATTAATATGATAAACAATGGTTATTGATCTGCTATAATAGCACACTTTAGTCGCTATACACGTGTAACCTATGTACATATATATGTATATACTTCAATTTTTAAATATCATAAATTCCCTGACTAATGCAAAATTGTGTGTATTCGTGGGTTTTTTTTTGCGGCAAGCAAAATGTGTCAATGTTTTGTTAATAACTTCTTATTGAAATAAAAAAAGTTAAGCTCCGCCTTCTGATTCGTGTTCCTGAGATCGAAATGCGTAGATTGATTCCCCTCTTTTCAAAGAAGGAACTAATTTAGTCGTTGCACCGTAAACTAGATAATTACCAAAGTTAAAAATGGAAGTAAAACATAGAAATCAAGCAAAATTAACTAATTTCGTGGTTCTTTACTTTATTGCTGACACAATGTCAAAGCAAATATATGCATATAAAAAGTAAACAGTCAATAAAATGATTATTTGTATATAAAAAAGATCCTAGTGAGAGAAAATGTGATATTACTCTGACAAATTTCGTTGCGAGAAAACAAAAAAAAAAAGGAAAAAAAAATTTTGATATAAATGTGTATAAATGTTAGTTTTACACGAACATCTATGTGATGAGGCAACATTTGAGCGTATATTCTATTTGAACCACATACAAAAAAAAAACAAGGATACGAACACTGAAATGCGGAGATAACCGACAGCCCTAATAATCAAACCGAAACTCCGACGATAAACAATTATGAACAAATCGCAAAATTAAACAAATATTTAAGAGAACTGATAAAGCTTGCCTAAAAGCTACCAAATTCCAAACAAAAACTCAAAAAAAAAAAAAATTTTTTATAATAAATAAAGTAAAATTAATCAAAAAAAAAAAAAAAAAAAAAAATTATCAGCACTGCAGCAGCAACACCAGGGTCACGGTTACTACAGTAGCGGCATCACCAACAGCACATTGACAGCAGTAGCATCAGTACCAGTCACCGGAGCCTAGGTCGTAAGCTATTTTTATTATTTTGTATATTTCAATTTTTTTCCTTTTAAATTTTCATCATTTGAATTGAATTGTATGTGCATAATTATGTAGATTCCCAGCAGGACGGGGAGTAAGCGAAATGTAATAGGACTTCAGAACAATTGTATATTGTAAGCTTATTGCAATAACACCTTTTATAGTTCATTTATAAGCTTACACAAGGGCCGGTGTTTTGAGTCCCCTACAATTGTTCTTTAGTTTCCTTTCCTTTTGTTTGATGGTTTAATCGAGTATTATCAAGCTTGCCACAATATTGTTATTTAATACTAGTTTATTAGAAAGGGCGCCCTAATATGCTAAACGCAGAGAAAAATTAGACGTAGGCTATAAGAAAAGGGGAAATGAATTCCAAATAAATTGTCAAAAATTTAAAATGGGAATGCTGATTACCCTTATTTAAAAGGCATAGGGTTTTCAGGAATGGGGTCATCAAAACATAGGTGCACTGATGACCATGGATGAGGGTGGGTCGAAAAGCACCGACGCTGCAACAACACCGGCGGCGCATAATAATATGGGGTCATCGAATTATAGGTGCACTGATGACCAAGGATGAGGGTGGGCTAGATAAGCACCGGCGCTGCAACAACACCAGCGGCGCACCACAGGTAAGGGGTCACTGATACCCGGGTGCGACAGTGACTATGGATTAGGGTGGGTCACAAACGCACCGGCGCTGCAACAACATCAGCAACGCCACCCCCTTGTGAGTTCGGCCTTTAACTTTTTTTTTGATTGTTCATATATTTTAAATTTCAGCTTCTTTTATGTATTTTCAGATGCCTGTTAATAACCGGTCCTTCCGGTTGATTCAAATTAAATTCAAATTTAACGATTTTTTTTCGCGATATATATGTATATTCAAATTCAAATTCACTTTGACAGTTTTTTTTGATTTCAACGTGTATTCAAATTTAAATTTCTAAATCTTTTCTCTTCCGTCCGCGATTATTTAAATTTAACGTGCGCTCATCTATTTTTAAATTTTTCCGTCGATTGTCAGTATTTCCGTCCGATTTAAATTTCGGTTTAAATGTTTTGCTAACGTCCGTCTGACTTTAACGTACATTCAAATTCATATTCAAATTTCAACGACATTTTCCCTCGGTTTGCATTTATTTAAATTTAACTGATGCCTGGCCTCTTGAATTTGGATTTTTCGGGTTATTTTGAATTTTCGAATTTTTCAACGGTCCGTCCGTGGCATCCGCCTAAACCGGATGTTGTTTTCGTTTGATTTTACTCGTTTTGGTTTGAAAAGGCATGATATGAATTTTTTCTGTTTATGGCGCAGGACAGCAATGTAGGCAAGAACCCCGCCCAGCCGACAATGACTAGCCACAGTGCAACCCTAGATCATGCCGACCGCCATGCATTGCTGCTCCACTCGATTGTAGATCGTAATCGAGGTCGAAAGCTGTACCATAACACGTATTAGTGTGACATCACTTTAATTGATTTTGTTACAGAAACTCAGATTTAGGGCCTTTTCACATTACTCGGTACGACATCGGATCGACATTTTTTGCTCGGTATTTTCAGCTTACCGAAACGATTCCGCGTTGCTGTGTTTTTCACACTTGTGGGAATACTTTCGGTGTGTAATCGGCAGAAAATAAGAAAACAAACATCGAAATTTGCAAAACAAAATTTTTAACTTCAACAAATCACTCAATAATAACAATAATGTCTTCTAGCGAAGACGAAGACATTATAACTTGCAACATTTATAGCCGAAACGAGTTTTTTACTGACTTTGTTCTTCTTCTTTTATCACGCCGCAAAAATGTATGCAGTAATTCCTCAAATTTTACTGACCGGTCTTACCGCGTTGCGGTATACCGAAATTGATCCGCTCCGATTTCATGTATGCAACACTAATGTGAAAGTGCCAATTGAAATACATGTGGTCGGTAAGGTTTCGGTATACTTTCGGTAAAAACCAAAAATGTCGATCCGATACCGCACCGATTAATGTGAAAGCGCTCTTATTGTGGCAATTTATAACTTTTTAATGTAGAAAAATTGCATAAGAAGACCACCAAGAGTTTTAATTAAGAAAATACAGCCACCATTGTGGATAAATACAATTTTTGCTTTAATTTTCAGTAATATCTTCATTTATTAGGAGTGTTCAATATCTCAAAATTTTTACATATTTTTACGAATAGTTACGAATTTATGTTCAATAACCCAAAAAATTCGCAAAAGAGAGCCAAAGTGAGAGAGTAAGACCTCGAGAGAGTTGATAAACGCTGCAAGTAAAATTTTCACTTGCAACTACTAGCAGCTTTAAAAAAATAGAAGTGTCAAAAATATATGATCACAAAAATTTCAATTGGAAATATACAAACATTTTAAACGCAAATTTCTAATTGTGTACTAAATAAGTTAGCGCAAAAACGAATCTTGATGATGTAGTGGAATAGCCAAAGTAGAATTTTGTTTTCCTAATTCAGTTATTTCCATTCATTTCCAATTTCAAAAATTTCAATTACAACCTAACCAAAAAATCAAATTGTCAAAACAGCGTATCAGCTGTTTTCTTGCGAATGTTTACGATTTTGTGTTCAATTACTTTGGTTGATAATTTTCTCTTTTTCTCGTTTTTACTCTTAATTTGACATTGACGCTCTTTTTGCAAGTACTTGCAATTAAAGTTGTTGAACAAAGCTATTATCTTGTTATTAATTTATATATATGTATATATATTTACATTTTGTTTAGGATTTAAAAAAAATTTATAAACGTTTTCTTTCCTTTCTTTTTAAAAATTAAAGTAATAATAAATGGTTCGTTATATAGACATACTATTTTTTCCATGTGAACACATATATGTATATTCTATAACTTGTTGAGTCAGTTGTATATTGCTGTGAAAATTACTGTTTAAATATTTAATAACTAAAAATGTTCAACTGGCAACCCTTCTACCTTGCAACCATGCGAGCGATCAGCTGACACGTTTTTACGTAAAAAATCAAAATGATTTTGATTTCTGCGTACGGGCTTCTGCGTCGTTGAATAATCGGTTACATACAAATCCCATTAAATAGGTTGGATCAGCTGACACGGTACACGGGTTTACGTTCTCGACTAACTGGGCTATTACTATCAAGCAGGGTTGGCAACTCGGTGAAGAAAAATTATTGTACCAGAGCCGTCAAATTATTGTATTTTGAACAAAATTATCGTACATTTCAAAATTACGCCTGTGGCCTAATACTATGTTCATGCTGGATTTGAAATGCAACATTTTGCATTTTCGAAGATAGCTTTTCGAAAAGCTGCCGCATTTTGTAAATACATACTCATTTGAGAAGTTCGAAACAGACAGATCTAATAACCCAGATTACGTAAATCAGGTGTTGAGGTTTTTTTTTTTGTTTTGACTAATTAAAATAATATAACAAGAATTTATAATAACACTGTACAGCACCCGGCTGGGTATTGGACCAAACCAATTTTTTCGAAGAGATTGAGACATAAGAAAAAAATATGTATACGCCATTTTTCGAAGTTAGCCTCCAAAATTTAGTAATAGGCTCTCGAATTTCGAAATTCGACCCTCCCTAATTTGATTGCAATGTTTAAAAAATTGAAAAATCAAAAATGTGTGTGTGATCCGCCTTATTTTCGAACTCAACTGGTATACATTTTGTTTTTTGAAAGCTTATGTAGCAAATGTTATAAGGGGTCAAAGGTCAGATCTTCGAAAAAATTAAAAGTCGAATATTTCCATTTTTTTCTAACCGATTTCGAAAACCTTCATAGCGTTGTAAAGGTGATTGAATTCCCTTTCTTTTGATATGCTCACCTTTATCCTTTCTTAAATAAAAATTTTATGAAAAAACACTTTAAAGGAAAAAATGCCCGAAAAAAATGTTTTAAGTAGTATATTTCGAACTTTTTGCCAGCGATTTCGAAAACCTTCACGCTGTTATATAGGTGCTTGAATTTCCTTAGCTTTGATATGCACAGCTTTATGGTCGATGAATGAAAATTTTATAAAAACAACATTTAAAAAAATACCAAAAATACTAAAATATTTAAACACATACTTTTATCCACTGTGCTCACCAACAATTGCAATTGATGCCGGCCAAGTGTGCCGTGATTTTAAAGTGTATAAATTCGGACAATGATATTTAGTATTAAATCAATCGCATCCGATTTTACTACGAGTTAATATTAACAGCTTTTTAATTAAAAAAAATGGCGGATAAAGTATGTCAAGCAATTCTGCAATCGAATTTTTGTTTTGTTTGTTGCCCAGAGTTACAAGAATTTTAAATCAGTGATGTGTAAGCAACACGTTAAGTGAATAATAAACTTAATTTCTGTGGTACAATACTTGAATCTTATAAAATTTTTTATAAAATGAATATCGTTGAAATTATTGTACTTTTATCGATATTGTACGCGTAGGATTGAGGATTGAAAAAGTCATGAAATTATTGTACGTGTACAATAATTATTGTACGGTTGCTGACACTGCTATCAAGCAACAAGACAACAGATTTATTTTATGTTGATGAATGCGTTTGAGCAAATGCAATGCACGTATATTACCTGAAAAAACAATTGTATTTATTGCGCATTCATGATATTCTTCCGCATACGCTGTTGTCTCGTTGCTTGATAGTAAAGGTAAAGGCCCAATATACGCTTGCTTTTCTGGCTTTGTTTGCTTCAGTTTGCTTTGCTTTACTTTGAAAGCTTCTATAGCCCAATGGTAGCTTTGAACGCTGTCATATTAATCAGCTGAATCGGCAATCCAAAGAAATAAAACAAAAGGTTTGTTTCTTATTACATAGCTAGCTATGAATATTTATCCAAGTTCGTGCTAGCAAATCGTTACTTGAATCAAAAAAGCCGAATGAGAGCCAAAGCGTGAGAGTAACAATCATAGAGAGCTACAAACTTCAGCTAGTAAAATTTTCACAAGCTGAAATGAGATTTGTTCAACAACTTTACTTGCAAGAAGAGCGTCAGTGACAAATTTAGTGTAAAAACGAGAAAAAGAGAAAATTATATATATGTATATCATACTTAAAAATAGCTTTAGGCTAAACAAGGGTAGAGTTGTAATAGAACACACGTTCGGTATATTGAAACAATGCTTTAAGCTGGGTATCCACTTCATAAGAAATTGCTCAAGAAAAAATTGGCATTTATTTCTTAAGTAATTTTGACGTTTGATTTTTTCTTCAAGAAATATATACAATCGTATATATTTCTTGGCAAAACCAGCGTTGCCAACCCCATTTTTCGTCAAAAAATGTAATAGATTTTCTTGTGAAGTGGATACTGCCTAAAGAAAATTTGACACAAGACAATTTCTTGACCATTTCTGAAGCTTTTTTTATATGGAGTTTAAGCATTTCTTGTGATGTGGATACCCTGCTTTAGGCAGCTATACTACTGCAAAATACGTAAATTAAGGGATCTTTGCCACTTCATACGTGCATGTTGCGTTCTGCATAATATCGCAAATGAAAATGATCTGGAATTTGACGCAGAACCAATGCCAGAGGTCAGCGAAGAACTCAGAGAACCCGAAATAAACGCAGCAAGGGGAAATGCTGTAAGAGAAGCTATTTTAAGAGAAACAATATAACGCAATAATGTAATTTCACTACAGTTTAATTCCAAACATTTTTTAATTTCATATTACATATGTACTTTTTTCAATTTTTCTTAAAATATATTTTATAAAACTGGCCTATAGTTCTATAAAAAAAATACAATATGTATTACTTGTCGTTATTATAATGGAAAGTACATTAAAATCCGAAATTACTTGAAACTTTGTGACGCAAATTGAGTGTTGTTGTCCATATAGTAAAACCCACAACGGTTACGTATACGCCGGTGAAGCTGCTCATGTCATTGGTAAAATATAGCTCTCAAGTGGGAAAAACCATACAACTTAAAAGCAAAAAAAGAATGTGGATGAAAATATCGGATGAGTTGTGCGCAAAGGGATATTTTCATATGAGGTGGAGGCAAATTACTATTCATTAGAGAAGGCGTATAAAGGAAAGTTACCTAACTCCAAAAATGGGCGTAATAGAAAATGTGCATGGTATTATTAAACTATTCTAATTTTTAAAAATCTCTGACAAATCAATTCCAAATGGCAATAAAAAAATGTTGACCCCAAGGAGCAAACCGGTTTGGGGGTTTTACTATATGGACAGTGGTCTTTCGTTCTGTGTAGGAATTATTCAGCCCCAAAAATATTTATTCAAAGGTACACGGAGAAAACTATATTGATGTTACATCCATATACATATATTGATAATCCTGTCTGATCCATAAACTATGGATGTCATACCAATATAATGGGTATCATATAAAAAGAAAATTAGTAATATATAAAAAAAATATGGATATGACATCCATTATATGGATATGACATCCATAGTTTATGAATCGGACATGATTATCAATATATGCATATGGATGTAACATCAATACAGTTTTCTCCGTGTAGTAAAAGAAAAAAAGTTTATTGTGAACCCATTTTAGTTCGACTTATTAATTTTTGCGACTAATGTTTCCGAAAGCTCCATTTTCCTTTTATTTCACTCTTCTTTTTTCTGCGAACGTTGTTCTCGCCGTTTCAAAATATCGAGAGCAATTAGAGCATCCATCTTTTGTAGAAACTCATGCTGGAATGTTTTCTTGTTTTGTGAAGATTTTGATTTATCTGTAAAGAGATCAAAGACACATTAAAATAATTAGATAACCTCTGAAAAATGTCTTATCTGCAGATAAATTGTTTAGTCAAATCGGCACAGATATTTTTATTGAAAATACAATATAGATATCTGCGGAGATTTCACAAAACGACTTATCTGATGCAAGCAAGGATTGCAAATAGTTATTTTTTAAATTTTGACTAAACAATCATACTGAAGGATAAATGCTAAGATTAAAAAAGAAGATAAAAGTTATTTTTTAGTTACATTTTGCGATCAGGAAATAAAAGTTATTTTCTGAGTTTTATTTTTCACTCAGAGGACAAAAGTTTTTTAAACGGTTTTATTTAGCTCACCCCTGTTTTTTTTTTATTTATTATTTATTCTTGGGTCAAATTTAGTAATTCAAATTTCACCCTCTTCCTGTCAACCGATTAATCCTTAAATTTTGTACACATGTATAACCCCGATGACAATGCAATATTATGAAAAAAAAAAATTCCGATAGGTGGCGCGTGGGTAGCTATATTTACAAAAATCGCATTTATGGTCCGATTTGGCTGAAATTCGGAACATGTATTACTACCTTGAAAAGAAATATTTTCTTTAAAAAAAATTCCGCTAGGTGGCGCGTGGGTCGCTATATTTACAAAAATCGCATTTATGGTCCGATTTGGCTGAAATTCGGAACATGTATTACTACCTTGAAAAGAAATATTTTCTTAAAAAAAAATCCGCTAGGTGGCGCGTGGGTCGCTATATTTACAAAAATCGCATTTATGGTCCGATTTGGCTGAAATTCGGAACATGTATTACTACCTTGAAAAGAAATATTTTCTTAAAAAAAAATTCCGCTAGGTGGAGCTGAGATCGGGGTAATTAAAACTGAAAATCCTAATTATGGACCGATTTGGCTGATATTTAGCATGTGCATTACTTAAATAATTTACAAATGTTTAAAAAAAAATTGGAGCCGCTAGGTGGCGCGTGAAGAAGGTCAAGCCTACCTGGCTCTTAGTAGAGTAAGAACTTTGCAGGGACTACGTATAGAGGCGTTGGACTGCAATAAACTAACGGGCAAGAAACCTTGCAATAATGAAGCACTAAATGAATTAAACAGAATGCGAAATAAAAACTAAAAACTAGAAAATAAAAATAGGTAAAAAAACCTTTTAAGTTAAACGGTTTTATGTTATACATACATAGCAATGTTTAAGATAAATGTACTAAAAACCAAAAAATAATAAAATAGGTACAGTCGTGGGAATTATAAACATTTGCATAGACTAGACTAAAATAAAACCGTTGGGCAGGTCAATTGTCTACAATCGTTGATTAAAATGTTTGTTTTGTAATGTTACACTATAATTAGGCAGTTGTTCAACCGACAACGACGGACGTGTGATAAGTAGGGCTAGAATGTGGAAAAAAGCTAGCAAGCTCGATTATAAGCGAGTTTTAGGGTTTCATAGTGGTGAGCGAGTAGTACTTTTATCATATGTTTTGTCGATTAAAGACAAACTACGAGCAGTGAAACGATTCCTCGTGTGAATGTCCAACGATAAACTAGTTGAAACATCTCTTTTATTAACATGGAGTGTATAACTATTGGAATTTCCATGAGCAAGAAAATAGTAGTAATTTCCTCACCGTCTGCGGGCCAACTGCCTAACGACGAATTAAACGATTCTTCTATCGCACATTAAGTCGATAATTTGTAGACAATTGACGTACCCCACGGTTTTATTTTAGTCTAGTCTATGCAAATATTTATAATTCCCACGACTGTACCTATTTTATTATTTTTTGGTTTTTAGTACATTTATCTTAAACATTGCAATGTATGTATAACATAAAACCGTTTAACTTAAAAAGTTTTTTTACCTATTTTTATTCAGCTTCATTTTAGCTGCAATTGTCGATTTTGTAACATAAATACACAGTTAAACCATTTTTCTTAACAAAACAACTTACATACATACATATATATTTTAAACGATTATTTAAAGAAAACTGTTAATTCCCTTGAAATATTTGTTAGGTTTAAATAAACTATTTTTTTCGTTCTCCCGAGAATTTTGATAATTTCAAATAAATTGTTTTTCAAAATTCCACTGATATGTATGTATGTATACATGTACCTGAAGAACTTGCAACTGATGTATTTGAATCAGGATCGTCAGTTTCGTTATCTCTGCTCGATTCAGTGAACAAAAATTTAGGATTTATGGTTTTTTTTTCCTTTAATAGGTCATCCAACTCGCTATTTATTTTTAAAAATTATAATTGTTTTAAATATTTTAATAATACCACTTACTTCTCGTATGCGCACATTTTTCGATTACGCCCAGTTTTAGAGTTATGTACCTTCTTTGCTTTATACGCCCTCTCTAATGAGTAAACTTTTGCCTCAACCTGCTGGCTGGTATTAAAATACCCCTTGACGCACAACTCTTCCGATATTTTAGTCCACATTCTTTTTTCGTTTTTGAGTTTCATGTTTTTTCCCACTTGTGGGCTATATTCTTTCACTAATGAAATTAGCAGCTTTATTGAGGCATCGTGCCATTCATTTTTATTTGCTTCAACAAAGTCCACATCTTCCGAGCTCTAATATAAAAACATTTAGAATTTTATTAGTTAAGTAGAACAATATATATATGTATATAAAAATTTAAGTTTGTCTGTTTGATAGGTATACTTTTGTATGCAACAACCCTTCTACGTTGGCGTTCTTCAGCGGTACAATAACCCTGAGTCGGTACTTTCTTAGAGAATAGGTATCTATGGAACGAACACCAACTCTTTTGCATAGAACATAATGAAAATAGCTTGTTTCATGCAAAAATTCATAAAGTTCGCATTTTAAATGAATGTGGCAGTATACCAGGCCCAGGCAGCTAGTGGTACAATTGTCCGAAAAATTTAGAACCAAATTCACACATATTACTACGCTCTTTGTTTGCTTCGCTTGTGTGAGCGCTACGACGGCACGATCAATGAAGTGCTGTCATTTGTTTCTGTTCAGTGGCTTATAGCCCAGTTAGTCGAGAACGTGTGGTCCGCTCGTTGACGCAAACGCCCGTATGCAATTTTTAGGATTTTTTGATCCCGTAGCAATCAGCTGTTTTACTCACACATATTTACATATATATATAGTTTGTTTACATTTTGGCAGGGCTGCCATTTAGTCATTTTTGAACAAACAAGATTTTTACTAATCTTCAAAGTGTTATGCGGATTACTCTTCAATACACAACTGTGCATTATTTGCCAAATGACAAGAAAATACTAATTTAATCGTTTTTAAAGTTGTCGTTGACGACTTTTTTTTTAATAATTTAGTTACTTTTTTACTGCTTAGTTGGTAATTAAAACACATTTTTCTTGTAATTTTGTTGCTGCCCAATATATTTCCTTCACACCTTGGTGATAGTTATCAAGGGCTAAAATATAAAATAACAAAAAACACAGTCAGAACATTAAATTTACAATTGAAAATCCATAAAAAAAATATATTGGGAAGCAACAAGATTCTCACAAAAATCTGTGTTTAATTAAGAAATCTGTACTGAGTTTCTGTAACTCATATCTTTTCTAGTATAAATGGGTGGTGACAAAGTGTGGATCGTATTAGTGTGACATCACTTTAATTGATTTTGTTACAGAAACTCAGATTTATTGTGGCAATGTATAACTTTTTAATGTAGAAAAATTGCAGAAGAAGACCACCAAGAGTTATCAATTAAGAAAATACCGCCACCATTGTGGATAAATACAATTTTGCTTTAATTTTCAGTAATATCTTCATTTATTAGGAGTGTTCAATATCTCACAATTTTTACATATTTTTACGAATAGTTACGAATTTATGTTCAATAACCCAAAAAATTTGCAAAAGGGAGCCAAATTGAGAGAGTAAGACCTCGAGAGAGTTGATAAACGCTGCAAGTAAAATTTTCACTTGCAACTACTAGCAGCTTTAAAAAAAATAGAGGTGTCAAAAATATATGATCACAAAAATTTCAATTGGAAATATACAAACATTTTAAACGCAAATTTCTAATTGTGTACTAAATAAGTTAGCGCAAAAACGAATCTTGATGATGTTGTGGAATAGCCAAAGTAGAATTTTGTTTTCCTAATTCAGTTATTTCCATTCATTTCCAATTTCAAAACAACCTAACAACCTAACCTAAAAATCAAATTGTCAAAACAGCGTATCAGACATACTATTTTTTCCATGTGAACACATATATGTATATTCGATAACATTTTACAATCTTGTTGAGTTAGTTGTATAATGCTGTGAAAATTACTGTTTAAATATTTAATAACTAAAAATGTTCAACTGGCAACCCTTCCACCTTGCAACCATGCGAGCTATCAGCTGCCACGTTTTTACGTAAAAAATCAAAATGATTTTGATTTCTGCGGTACCGGCTTCTGCGTCGTACATCGATGAATAATCGGCTACATACAAATCCCATTGAATAGGTAGGATCAGCTGACACGGTACACGGGTTTACGTTCTCGACTAACTGGGCTATTATAGCCCAGTTAGTCGAGAACGTGTGGTCCGCTCGCTGACGCAAACGCCCGTATGCAATTTTTAGGATTTTTTGAGCCCGTAGCAATCAGCTGTTTTACTCACACATAATTACATATATATAGAGTTTGTTTACATTTTGGCAGGCTTGCCATTTAGTCATTTTTGAACAAACAAGATTTTTACTAATCTTCAAAGTGTTATGCGGATTACTCTTCAATACACAACTGTGCATTATTTGCCAAATGACAAGAAAATACTAATTTAATCGTTTTTAAAGTTGTCGACTTTTTTTTATTAATTTAGTTACTTTTTTACGGCTTAGTTGGTAATTAAAACACATTTTTCTTGTAATTTTGTTGCTGCCCAATATATTTCCATCACACCTTGGTGATAGTTATCAAGGACTAAAACATAAAATAACAAAAAACACAGTCAGAACATTAAGTTTACAATTGAAAATCCATAAAAAATTATATTGGGAAGCAACAAGATTCTCACAAAAATCTGTGTTTAATTAAGAAATCTGTACTGAGTTTCTGTAACTCATATCTTTTCTAGTATAAATAGGTGGTGACAAAGTGTGGATCGTATTAGTGTGACATCACTTTAATTGATTTTGTTACAGAAACTCAGATTTAGGGCCTTTTCACATTACTCGGTACGACATCGGATCGACATTTTTTGCTCGGTATTTTCAGCTTACCGAAACGATTCCGCGTTGCTGTGTTTTTCACACTTGTGGGAATACTTTCGGTGTGTAATCGGCAGAAAATAGGAAAACAAACATCGAAATTTGCAAAACAAAATTTTTAACTTCAACAAATCACTCAATAATAACAATAATGTCTTCTAGCGAAGACGAAGACATTATAACTTGCAACATTTATAGCCGAAACGAGTTTTTTACTGACTTTGTTCTTCTTCTTTTATCACGCCGCAAAAATGTATGCAGTAATTCCTAAAATTTTACTGACCGGTCTTACCGCGTTGCGGTATACCGAAATTGATCCGCTCCGATTTCATGTATGCAACACTAATGTGAAAGTGCCAATTGAAATACATGTGGTCGGTAAGGTTTCGGTATACTTTCGGTAAAAACCAAAAATGTCGATCCGATACCGCACCGAGTAATGTGAAAGCGCTCTTATGGTGGCAATTTATAACTTTTTAATGTAGAAAAATTGCATAAGAAGACCACCAAGAGTTTTAATTAAGAAAATACAGCCACCATTGTGGATAAATACAATTTTTGCTTTAATTTTCAGTAATATCTTCATTTATTAGGGGTGTTCAATATCTCAAAATTTTTACATATTTTTACGAATAGTTACGAATTTATGTTCAATAACCCAAAAAATTCGCAAAAGAGAGCCAAAGTGAGAGAGTAAGACCTCGAGAGAGTTGATAAACGCTGCAAGTAAAATTTTCACTTGCAACTACTAGCAGCTTTAAAAAAATAGAAGTGTCAAAAATATATGATCACAAAAATTTCAATTGGAAATATACAAACATTTTAAACGCAAATTTCTAATTGTGTACTAAATAAGTTAGCGCAAAAACGAATCTTGATGATGTTGTGGAATAGCCAAAGTAGAATTTTGTTTTCCTAATTCAGTTATTTCCATTCATTTCCAATTTCAAAAATTTCAATTACAACCTAACCAAAAAATCAAATTGTCAAAACAGCGTATCAGCTGTTTTCTTGCGAATGTTTACGATTTTGTGTTCAATTACTTTGGTTGATAATTTTCTCTTTTTCTCGTTTTTACTCTTAATTTGACATTGACGCTCTTTTTGCAAGTACTTGCAATTAAAGTTGTTGAACAAAGCTATTATCTTGTTATTAATTTATATATATGTATATATATATACATTTTGTTTGGGATTTAAAAAAAATTTATAAACGTTTTCTTTCCTTTCTTTTTAAAAATTAAAGTAATAATAAATGGTTCGTTTAAGTAGACATACTATTTTTTCCATGTGAACACATATATGTATATTCTATAACTTGTTGAGTCAGTTGTATAATGCTGTGAAAATTACTGTTTAAATATTTACTAACTAAAAATGTTCAACTGGCAACCCTTCTACCTTGCAACCATGCGAGCGATCAGCTGACACGTTTTTACGTAAAAAATCAAAATGATTTTGATTTCTGCGGTACGGGCTGGCGGGGTGTAATAAGGCCTTTTGAAATAAGGCCTTTAAGGCCTTTTGAAATAAGGCCTTATTTCGCTATCGATTGAGAAATAAAGCCTTTATTAAGAATAAGGCCTTATTTCACTTGAAAAGTGAAATAAAGTTCTAAAGGTCTTATTTCACTTTGTGGCCTACGCTGAAGGGTGTACTACGCAGAAGGACATCACCGTGGCGGTAGCCACGGTTAGGGCACACGTCCGGACGGATGGCGTAGCCCAGGGTTATTTTTTATAAGCGCGGCCGAAGGCCGCCAACGCAGAGAAATGTTCTGCGCAAAAGCCCTGTGGACTGGGCCATAGATATTACTCAGGAAAGAGAAGATAAAGAAAAAACTTTTGCGGAGAACAGCTTTTGCGTTGGGGGCCTTCGGCCGCGCTTACAAAAAATTCTCTTTCCGGAGTAATATCTATGGCCCGGTCCACAGTGCTTTTGCGCAGAACACTTTTCTGCGTTGGCGGCCTTCGGCCGCGCTTATAAAAAATAACCCTGGGCTACGCCATCCGTCCGGACGTGTGCCCCAACCGTGGCTACCGCCACGGTGATGTCCCTCTGCGTAGTACACCCTTCAGCGTAGGCCACAAAGCATTCAAATGTACATCGTCACAAGTACGACGGATCCGTCGCCGCAACGTACCAAAGTCAGTCACATACGTCGACGTAGAGGGATAAGTTATCGCGTAAATAAATAAAGGCGTTATTGCACATTTCAAAAAAGGCCTAATTGCGCTTTAAATGTGAAATAAGACCTTTTTTTTGAAAATGACAAAATAAAGGCTTTATTTCAATTTGGTTGCGAAATAAGGCCTTAAAGGCCTTATTTAAAAAGGCCTTATTACACCCCGCCTACGGGCTTCTGCGTCGTTGTTATGGTTTGCTATCGATATCAATGCTGATATCGATCATAAACGGGTTAATTTCGGTTGCTCAATTCTGTCTGTGTGGCAGCACCACTATTTCAGTAGTTTTTTTCTTAGTACTTTTCCAATAACTTCCAATTCATAATGGCCGACGTGCTGGCACGGTGAAGAAGAATGGATGACGCGTGGCCCAAACAAAACAGGTCGTCGCATGTGAGGGAGAATATGCGATTGGCGTTAGACGGTTTGCTTCCAAATGTCAAAAGCGGGGTAAAAGCCAGTGAGCACGCAACTTGGCATTCAACTTATTTCTACGAACAACGCATGTAAGATTGTAAAATCAAGACAACAGATGATAAGTTGACTTAAGCCAAGAACAGGAAGAAGAAGAGCGATTCCCTCTCACGTCGACCTTGTGTGGTTGAGCTGTGGGCTAGTGTAACAGGTGGCTGCACTGCAAAACAAGGTTGATATATGAGGTTGTCTCCATGGAACAGCTGACAATTTTTTTTAGACAAGAGCAATTTCCCTGTTCGTTTAAATTTCATTTACCACTGTAGGTGTTCTGGCAATAATAAAGATTTGTATTTTCCTATTCAGTTACCAGATATTTCAATTGTAACTTTTTTGCTTTTTCTACTTTTTTTTCTTAAATCCTGTAATTAATTCTTTTCTTCCTCCACTAAGAGTATAAACAAATTTTAAATAAGTAATTGTATCCGAAATTTAAATTGATTTGTTTTATTCTTCTAGATGGTTATATAGTTCTGCTGCATTTTTGAGATCTCAATCCATATAGATTGCACGTAAAATTTTTTTTGCAAATAGGCAAGCTTTCGCGCTAACCTCTATAAGTAGGCCTTTCATTGGGAAAGCTTAACTGAAATTTCCCATCTCAACCTTGACAATCGTTCCAATGGCGGGATATGCACATGTATTGGTGATGGACAAACTGGTTCTCCAGGGTTGCCATGAACACTTCTTATTGTGAAAATACGTAACACATGGTTATTCGGTGACTTAGTACTTTCAAATGTACATATTATAAAATGTTCTTATGCGCTCTATACAACTTTAAAATTTACATAGTTCACAGAAAATTAATTAATTATTTACCACGTATTTATACTATTGTTTCCTTAATCAGATTTTCCTGTCTCTTACCAATTTTATAATTTGAGCGTAAGACAACAATGTCTATTAATATTCCCAACGTACACTAATAGAATTTTACAGTAGCAAATTTACTAGGGCACGAATAAAATCGATTATTTTGAGATAGTTTCATGGGAAAAATGCTTGAGGCATTTTATTCCGAAAGTTTAGGTATTTTTTTTTGTGTAACATGGCAATCGCATTCCATCTCGCTTGTGTCATTGCTAGCGTCACACCATGATGTAGACATTCGGGTAACCGTAAAGTCACGCCACTATTATGCACACGTCACTACATCATTACAGGGGATACGAAAAAGGAAACGGGACTCTTCCAGATGAATACAGAAAAAGAGGGGAAGTGTAGGCACGCTGGGTAGCTGGCGAAAATTTTAGTACAGGATAGTCAGTTGGAGATAGTCGTCTGATAAGTGCGGTCCTGACGGTCAGTTGGGAAAAAGCAGTTGAAAAAGAAGATTGGTAGAAGTCGGTCGCTGGGGGCGCGTCGTAAATAAAGTGGTCTTACATTTGATTACAACAAAAATCAATAATTTTCTTTTATGCAATAATACAATAAATAGATCACGAATAAAAACTTTAAAATATCTATTTCACAAAAGAAAAGTCCAAAAAGGAAAACATGCGTGTTGTGTTTTTTTTTTATTATCTACAGACATATGTATATTTGATATATGGACATGTGAAATAAAGATTTATCCGACTCAATTGAACACGTTTTTTTTTGTTGGTCTACATATGTACGTTGAGACAGAAATATAAATGCAATAACAGTGCTATATATTTCGTATAGAATGAATGCATACATCCAACTTATCAAACGAAATAAAGAAAGCAATTGAAACGAATTGAAAATGTACTTCTACGTATGTATGTACATATGTACATATTAAGAACATAAGTATTTATCAACATGTGAAAATAAATTTTATAATCAGCCAGAGATGCAATTAATTGAAAAAAGCATTGAAAGTATTGCACGAACAAAAAAAAAAAAACAAATGTCTGAACAAACTAAAATACTTGCATCCATACAATAAATGTTATTATGTTGTTAAGTTTTCCTAAATAATTAATTATAAATCAGTTATACATATGTTTTGTTGAGATCATTGCACAAACAGACAGAAATGAGAAAATTTAAAATAAAATTGTACGACGTGTTAAATTAACAAAAATTGGTGAAAAGGGAACCCAGCGAGAAAATGAGACCTTTTTTTTTTTTGCGACGCACATAGCACAGATTTGAATGCAGCAAATCAACAAAACCAACGACAAAGCGACACTGTGTGCCAGCCTCTGGCATCTTCAAAAGAAAAATAATAAAAATGTGACAAACAAATAGATATATGCTAACCGAAACGAAAAAAAAAAAAAAAAAAAAAACACAAAATTAACAAAAGGCAAGCTAAAATACCATACAAAACTTAATTGCATGTATACAATAAAGCAACAAAAAAAAAGGGATCGTCAGCGTTGCGGCAGTAACCACCATAGCCACCACAGCCTCATCAACAGTAATCATAACACCCACAACTACACCAACAGCAGCACCAGTCACCAGCATTTAGTACGTAAGCGATGTATTTATTTCTATTTGTATGTTTCAGTTTTTTTTCTCTAATTATTCAAAATTCATGTACATGTGTGCATATCTATGTAGGCTTGGCTTAGCCCGTACATACGCACAGGTATGAAAGTGTCCTGTCTATTGGACTGCACAAACCGAATTTTATATGTGCGAATAATCGACACAAATGCACCTACATAAATATGCACATATTACAATACAACAAAAAAATGTGTAGGGCCTGTAATATTTGGGGTCAATTAAAGACCACCCTAAGGCATTGAATTTAATATCATCCATTAATCATTAGCTAGTGGTAATAGTTAGAGTAGTAAATATTTAAGAAAGAAGAACAAGAAAGAAAGGGAAGGCGCCTTAAACCCTACGCATACATAATTTGTAACCCAAATATTTAGATGTGAGTGCATGTGACACAAAAAGAAAGAAAAAGGAGAAAGGAAACTTAGATTTTAAGTCTAAAAGAATGAATTTTGAATAAATTTTTTGTAATTAAAATGGGAATGCTGACCTACTTTATTTGAAAAAGGCATTAGGGATTTCAGGTACGGGGTCATCGAAATTAAGGTGCACCGATGGCCAAGGATGAGGGTGGGCCAGAAAAGCACCAGCGCTGCAACAACACCAGCGGCGCACCACAGGTAAGGGGTTACTGGTATTCGGGTGCGACAGTAACCATGGATTAGGGTGGGACAAAAACGCACCGGCGCTGCAACAACATCAGCAACGCCACCCCCTTGTGAGTTCGGCCTTTAACTTTTTTTTTGATTGTTCATATATTTTAAATTTCAGCTTCTTTTATGTATTTTCAGATGCCTGTTAATAACCGGTCCTTCCGGTTGATTCAAATTAAATTCAAATTTAACGATTTTTTTTTGCGATATATATATTCAAATTTAAATTCACTTTGACAGTTTTTTTTTGACAGTGTTTATTCAAATTTAGTGCATATCGATTTCAACGTACATTCAAATTTAAATTTTGGTGCAACGATTATTTTCTCGTCCGCGATTATTTAAATTTAACGTGCGCTCATCTATTTTAAAATTTTTCCGTCGATTGTCAGTATTTCCGTCCGATTTAAATTTCGGTTTAAATGTTTTGCTAACGTCCGTCTGACTTTAACGTACATATGTACGTTCAAAATTCATATCCAAATTTTAACGACATTTTCCCTCGGTTTGCATTTATTTAAACTTAACTGACGTCTGGCCTCTTGAATTTAATTTTTTTCGGGTTATCTTTTGAATATTTGAATTTTTCAACGGTCCGTCCGTGGCATCCGGCCAAACCGGATGTTGTTTTCGTTTGATTTTTCTCGTTATTTTTGAAAAGGCATGATATGAATTTTTTCTGTTTATGGCGCAGGACAGCAATGTAGGCAAGAACCCCGCCCAGCCGACAATGACTAGCCACAGTGCAACCCTAGATCATGCCGACCGCCATGCATTGCTGCTCCACTCGATCTTCGAATGCCAACCATAACAGATGGCGCCCAACGAGGGGCTCGATGGCTTTTTGGTCAGCCAGTGACGCCTTACTATCTCGCAAGTCCCAGATGGGCAGGCCCTGCGCCGCCACTGCGTTGCGGCGAGATGGTGAGACTGATCAGGTTGTCCAAAGAGATCACCGCTGTTGGTGGCATAGGGCGCCACAAAGCGCAGATCCTAATCGAGGTCAAATGCCAACCATAACATCGTACGTCGTTGAATAATCCGTTACATACAAATCCCATTAAATAGGTTGGATCAGCTGACACGGTACACGGGTTTACGTTCTCGACTAACTGGGCTATTACTATCAAGCAACAAGACAACAGATTTATTTTATGTTGATGAATGCGTTTGAGCAAATGCAATGCACGTATATTACCTGAAAAAACAATTGTATTTATTGCGCATTCATGATATTCTTCCGCATACGCTGTTGTCTCGTTGCTTGATAGTGAAGGTAAAGGCCCAATGTACGCTTGCTTTTCTGGCTTTGTTTGCTTCAGTTTGCTTTGCTTTACTTTGAAAGCTTCTATAGCCCAATGGTAGCTTTGAACGCTGTCATATTAATCAGCTGAATCGGCAATCCAAAGAAATAAAACAAAAGGTTTGTTTCTTATTACATAGCTAGCTATGAATATTTATCCAAGTTCGTGCTAGCAAATCGTTACTTGAATCAAAAAAGCCGAATGAGAGCCAAAGCGTGAGAGTAACAATCATAGAGAGCTCCAAACTTCAGCTAGTAAAATTTTCACAAGCTGAAATGAGATTTGTTCAACAACTTTACTTGTAAGAAGAGCGTCAGTGACAAATTTAGTGTAAAAACGAGAAAAAGAGAAAATTATCAACCAAAGTTATTGAACACAAAATTGTAAACATTTGCAAGTAAACAGCTGATGCGCTGTTTCCACAATTAGATTTTTAGGTTAGGTTGTAATTGAAATCTTTGAAATTAGAAAAAAATAATTAAAAGCCAAAAATAGCATTAAAATAATTTTTTGCTAATTTTAGTAGTTTTCCGTTTCTTGATTTCCTGTCTGTTTTGCTCTTTGTGAGCGTAATTCTTTACATTATTTTCTTTTCATTTCACTTGACAGCTAGCTGTTAGTTTCCTAAGAAACAACCCTAAAATGTTGACTCGAAGTGCTGAACAAGTTTTGAGTTTTTTCCTCTTCTGCAAATTTTTTGTTTAACAGGTGATATTTCTTACAATTTTTTAATAATTTGTAATAATTTTCTGTTAGGGAATACACCTACTGCCTAATATCAGCAGCCATATTGGAAATTGAATTGTCAAAAATGATGCCAAAGCTTTCAAAGCGCTGTCAAATAGAGAATTGGGCAATTCAAAACTTTGCAGCGCTTCAAGCGCGTGATGTAAAGCTGACATTTGGCCAACTTTTATACATTTTAGTAGAGCTCAAAATGATTTTGACATTTCTCACAGCCAAGCAAGCAAAGCAAGCGTGCATTGGGCCTTTACCTTAAGCCACTGAACAGAAACAAGCGACAGCATTTCATTGGTGCGCTCACTGCGCTCTTACTAACACTACCTCAGTTAGAAAAATGCCTGGGCCACGTTGCCGCTGGGGCCACTAAAGTGGCAATTTGAACCTTTTTAAGAGCCAGGCCACCGGAACCCAACTTTTTGAAAATATGCAATAATTGAACCTTTTAAAAAATTCGGGCCACTTTTGGTCCTTTTTTACTTTCAAAACTATAATTTAATAAATATTTTTTGTTTTTTTTTCTGAAATATAAAAAAGTTTCTTTGTTATCTTTTCACTTTTCATTGGCAACTCTCCGCTGCGAGGGAAAATCCGGAAAGAGTTATTTAGGAGTATAAATTTTTGGAATGCAAGAAATTTGTTTGAAGAAACCGAAATAAAAGGGTTTAGGCACAGCTTGGGGAATATGAAAAACAATTTAAATGAGAACTTGTTGTGAATTTGTTGTAAATATATTAACGCTGCCACATAGCAGTGCATCAGCAGAAAGATTATTTTCAAAACTTTCACTATTTAAGACCAAGGTTACAAACCGCTTGCAAAATTTATACGTGCAATTCAATTATCTCAGCGTTCAATTTAACTAATGGATATAGTTTAGATTCTTGGATACCGGAAGAAAACTTGATTGTCAAATATCTGAGAACTAAACTTTAAATCCACTAAAATAATAACTTATACATAAACTTGAACTAAATATATATTTGCACTAGTTTTACTTTGTTTTAGTAAAACACTGTTCCTTAACCTGTGAGTTGCTTTAATCAATAAATAAACCACAAAAATATATAAAACTCTGATTCCAGCTAAACAAAAATTTGGGGGACACGTTTTTTCCTGTTTTGGGCCACTTTTTGAAATTTTTTAGCGGCAATACTGTGCCTGGGGCTGCAGTATACGCAATGTGATCGGGCAAATGCAATGCGTAAATAATACATATATATGTACACAAGCCTCAAATTGACGCACGCCCGCAAATTTTCCATATGCGTTGAACCGAAATTGACTTACGTGCAGGGGCGGATTTACCTCTAGAAGCGCCCTGGGCAAACAAATCAAGCCGCGCCCCAATATTTCCAAAAAAAACCGTACTTGCCTTCGTGTGGTGACATTTCATTACTGATATACATATTTTACGGATTGAAAAAATTTGATTCGATTCTTATATAGGTTCCAGATTTTTTGCATTTTCTAACCTTCAAAATGATCTGATCTTAAACCCTCATTATTAGGTGGCTCAGATTTCGCAATATCATTAAATTACAGTTCAACATACGAATCTGAAAAACAATTTTATAGTAAAAATGTTTCGTCCTGAAACTAAACTCACAATTTTTGACAGTAGGGTGCCTCCCAGGTAGCGAAATCTAGCTTTCTGGCCCAGAATCTACCTAGGGCTAACCTAGCTGTCGATCAATTGACTTATAAATTTTTACCTTTTTGGTTATGATCAACAACGGAGTCATTTTCTTTTCGAAGAGTTTGAAAAAAACAATCATGTTTAGGGGTTTTCGACAGTACACCTTTTTCTTTCTGCACTTTCTCGGCTGCACGTTTTTTGTTGCAGCGCCGCTTAACTTTTTCATATTTGCACTCATTCTTCTATTTTTCACAAAAACATTAATTCACTGACACTTTTTTGATGTTTTTAACTCGGAACGACTTTTAAGATTACATAAAATATAGGCAGCTCATTGTATAGAGGCGCGAACTATTCAAATTAGCCAGAAACAGAAAATATTCAGATCTTAGTTTCCTTTGAAAAAGTGAGCTCGCGCATTTCTCCGAAAAAATACTTCAATGCCTACTTGATTTTTAAATTTGAGATTTCAATTAAATTTGAATCTTTCACGTCATTTACTGCACATAAGCTGCTAAACCTTGGTGTTTACATATCGCTCATTTGCTGCAGGACCGGCATAAATCAGAAAACGTGATTTTTGAGTTATATTCTAAGCACATTCGAACCAGCAAGCGACAAGCAGCGAGCTGTCAAAATTAAAATGCACACGTTCTTATGGGCGCACACATTTTAACGCCAGCACGACTTCATGGCAGAAGGGTTGAATTTGTCGCTGCCGCCAATATAGAGCTATTTCTAATTTGACAAGCGACAATGCACATGTACAGGCAGAAACGTGTGTATGTGTGCATTTTAAATACGTAGCCATGTTCAACGCCATCGTCTTTAAAATATTTCAGATGTTTACTTCAGACGACGTTTGATGCCAAGAAGTTGGTCGACAGATGCTGCTCTGCAGTTGCCGGTTCGAATGTGCTTAGAGTATTAATGCTGCAGAATAGTTAAGGCGATGTCTGATAAAACTTCGTCGCGTTACTTGACATTTAAAACTTTGCCAGTAAAGCGTAAATCGCAAAAAGTATGTCACAATGAATGCTCTGCAGCACATTCAAGTTTCATTAATTATTGAAAACGCTGTGTTTAGAATAAAGTTATAAAAACGAGTAAAATGTTATTTGATGACATATTAGAACTTTTATTAATTGTGCTGTTAACATATGAAGCATTGCAATGCTTGAAAACTACTGCAAAAAGGTTCTGGGTGCGCCCACTCTACCAGGATCGCGACAATACTGGTCTATTTGCGGCAAGTTTTGAGGAGTTGCACGAGCGAGATCCGGAACAATTTCAAAAGAGTGTGCGAATGTCTCCTGCGGTATTTGATATGCTCCTGACATTATTAGAGAAACGTCTTACAAAAACTTCAAACAGACCATCGATATCTGCACATTGCCGACTATTCCTAACCCTTACGTGAGTAGTTGCAACGTATAATTTAGTTAATAAAATATGTATGTATGTATATACATTCAATATATATACATATATACATATAATAAAACGTTAATATAATATTTTTAGTTATATGGCTCATGGAGACAGCAAGCAAACACTTGCTACAGCGTTTAAAATGGGGCGTTCCACTGTATCTACCATAATAAATGAGACATGTGAAGCTATTTGGCAAGAACTGGGTGGTTTTTACTTATCAGTACCAAAAAAACATGAATGGAAACGCATCGTAGTAGATTTCCATAGTATGTGGAATTTTCCAAACTGCGTTGGTGCGGTGGACGGAAAACATATCACTATATCTTGTCCACCTAATTCAGGATCATTATATTATAATTATAAGGGAAACTACTCCATTGTGCTCTTGGCAACATGCGACGCCAACTACACCTTCACATGCGTCGATATCGGGGCGTATGGCTCACAAAGCGACGGTGGAGTACTATGGAATTCTGGCTTTGGTCAGCGACTTTTGAGCGGTAATTTGGATTTGCCTGAAGATGCTAACTTGCCTGGCACATGCACCCAATTCCCTTACTTTATGGTCGGCGACGCTGCATTTCCCCTCAAACATTGTATTATGCGTCCGTACCCAGGTTTGTGTATTAATATACTTATACATATGTATGTACATATACATATATGTAAGTTTGTGTATTTAAAAATTTTATTTTATCAACCAGGAAAGCATCTATCACCAGATCGTGAAATCTTTAATAAGCGGTTATCAAGAGCACGAAGAGTGATAGAAAACGCTTTTGGAATTTTGTGTGCTCGATGGAGAGTTTTATTGTGTCCTTTATTTATGCACCCAGAAAATGCAGAAACAATTGTTAAAGCTTCTGTGGTTCTGCACAATTTTTCGAAATTCCACGATGGCAGTTATTGCCCACCTGATTACGCGGATCATTATCAAGGTGAAGAAGTTGTAAGTGGGCTGTGGCGGAGAGAAGTGTCGACACCGTTACAAGGCCACGGTCGGATGACTTGCAATAACGCAACAAGAAGTGCGTTTGCCTTGAGGGATTTATTAAAGGACTACATTATATCCCACCCAATATAAAGAATTCAAAAGATTTTAAGTAAATACTTGTGGATCTAAGAGTTTACACTGAGAGAAGAAATTTAATTGGAAAAATAACTTTGACAAATTGCAATGCACAGAAAATTCTATTTTTTCTCAGTGTATTCCCGGGGGTATTAACTTGTTCCTCACCATTAATGGCTACCAAACCAATACTAAACAAACTTGTAATATCCCTGCAAAAAATGCGATTAATCCGGGACGTGTCCGGGATCAATCGCAAGGGAGCATGCGACTAATACAATTTTACATCCCTTTATATGGAGTGAATTGATCTCATTTGTTCGAGCATGTCCTATGAAGAGACTAATTGTTCAACTTGTATACCCGAACGGGTACCAATGTAGATTAATCACTAACATACCGAACGGGTACAAATGTAGATTAATCGCTTTCATCCCCAACGGGTAAAAATTTAGATCAATCGCTTTCAGCACGAACGGGTACAAATGTAGATTTTTCCTTAAAAATTGTAAATGTTCATGCATATTTAAATAATGTTTTACTTTTGTAAAAAAATCTCAATAAATAAATTTAAAAAATTGTAAGTTTTGAGTATACATTATATGAGCGTAATGTAAAGGATTTTTTCATAGGATATTTTAGGCAACATTTTGTTAAAATTGTTATTAAAAAAGGGTGTTCAATTCGTTTTACCGGTTGTTCTGCAATTTTTTAATACATTGCACATTTTTGTAAAATGTCTACATTTAAGGAATCTAGATTTGTACCCGTTCGGTGAAAGCGATTAATCTACATTTATACCCGTACGGGAACAATTGCGGACTAATTGTGGACCGATTGTTCTCGAAAGAGATCAATCGAGGACAAATCTCTTTCGGGATTGATCGCACATTTTTTTGCAGGGATACGACAAAAAAATTTAATTTTATGATACAGTAATATTTTTCAAACAGCTACCGCAGTCTCCAGGTCAGGTCAGCTAATTCTACGACTGGCCTCTTATGCAATTGAATTCTTCAGAATAAAAAATCTTAAAAATAAAAAAAAATGAATTTGTTTCTCAAAAATAAAAGAAATAATTTGTTTCATTCAATTCATTGGTTTTATTCACGTATTTTTAAAATAAACATTTAAGTATCTGCGTATTCAGGTAGTATAGAACTTATTAATGTTTATTTGTGGCACTAAGTTAAAGTGGGAAAAGTTGACAAACATATCTTTGTATTATACACATATTATAATTATAAGTTTTCACTTATGTGAAATTTGCCCACTTTAACTTATTTCCACACACTTACAACATATTCAAATTTTTCTTACATATGTAAGTTGAATTAAAAAAAAAAATTAAATTGCATTGTGGCAATTGTTGGCATTTAATTTTTCAAATTGCCTTGCACATCTACAGGTTTTCAACTGCTTATAATATTTAACAAAAAAAATCAGTTCATTGTTTTCATTTATTTTTAAAATAAACATTTAGGTATATACGTATTCAGGTAGTATAGAACTTATTAATGTTTATTTGTGGCACTAAGTTAAAGTGGGAAAAGTTGACAAACATATCTTTGTATTATACACATATTATAATTATAAGCTTTCACTTATGTGAAATTTGCCCACTTTAACTTATTTCCACACACTTACAACATATTCAAATTTTTCTACATATGTAAGTTGAATTAAAAAAAAAAATTAAATTGCATTGTGGCAATTGTTGGCATTTAATTTTTCAAATTGCCTTGCACATCTACAGGTTTTCAACTGCTTATAATATTTAACAAAAAAAATCAGTTCATTGTTTTCATTTATTTTTAAAATAAACATTTAGGTATATACGTATTCAGGTAGTATAGAACTTATTAATGTTTATTTGTGGCACTAAGTTAAAGTGGGAAAAGTTGACAAACATATCTTTGTATTATACACATATTATAATTATAAGCTTTCACTTATGTGAAATTTGCCCACTTTAACTTATTTCCACACACTTACAACATATTCAAATTTTTCTACATATGTAAGTTGAATTAAAAAAAAAAATTAAATTGCATTGTGGCAATTGTTGGCATTTAATTTTTCAAATTGCCTTGCACATCTACAGGTTTTCAACTGCTTATAATATTTAACAAAAAATATCAGTTTAAAATAAACATTTAGGTTTTTACGTATTCATATAGTAAAGAACTTATTAATATGTATTTGTGGCACTTACTTAAAGTGGCAAATGACAAACATATTTAAGTAAATCTGTGTATTATACACGACTGATTTAATTATAGGTTTCATTTGTCAAATTTGGCCACGTTAACTTTGGAAATACTTACAAAAATGTTCCACCCGTTACTGTGGGCTAGCCTATACATATGCAAGTTCAATTAAAAATTTTAGATTGCATTGTGTGCATAGTTGAGCAGATCAATTTTCAATCTGGCTTGCACATCTTCAGGCTTTTTTTGTAGGCACTCGTCCAACATCTTTAAAAAAGCACTATTATCAGACGTAGGAGCGCAGTGTACTCTATTTGCTATAACAGACTCAATGCGGCCACAGAGGCGATCAAAGCGCTCGTATGAGGTATCCCCAACCCGTTTGCGCTTTTTAGTTACAGGAGTGCTGCTTGTTTTAGCAGGAGTGGATCCAGTTACTATTACAGGGGTGTTGCTGCATGTGCTTGGTGAACCTTCTAGTATTTCCTCCGACTCCTCGCCTGCTTCTTTACTTTCGCATTGTTGAGTTTCTAGTATTTGCTGCGAACTCTCGAATGGTTCCTCATTATAGTAACAATTAAATTCAAAATTTGAGGTTGTTCTGTAAAGAAAAGATACCAAAATTATAAAAATTGTTACAGTTTTGTGATTTGGACGACATCCGCTATCGCTCCAAATAAATATTTTTTTGGGGCATGCGGCAGTATTCGCAAATTTAGCCAAAGGGTGGACCGCATACATACACATATGTATATACATATATGAATATACATACATATATTTCCAAACATATACATATGTATACTTACCTCCTACACTCTAAAAACTGCGTGTAAATATGCTACCAAAATATATGTAATTTACAGTTCTAAACGAAATTTACGCACTTTTCAGCAAAAGTGAGCATATCATGCGATTTTACACGCATTTTGGATTAAAGGAAATTGTAATTTCAAATCTCGTGCGCGAAATTACAATTGAGTGGGGTAAAATTACATAGTGAATTGGTAATTTTGTTTAACTTATATGCGAAATTACAATTTATTACTCGATTAGTGTTTAGATTTAAAGCTTGTTTGTGTAGGATTTACACTTTTATTGTTTAAATTTAAACAGCTTATCTGTTGAATTTTTCAGTGTGCGATTTTGCGCATAATAAGGTAGGAAAAAAGTAACCTACCTTTTTGTATGCAAAATTACACGAAAATTTCTAAGAGTGTAGGAGCAATGTGCTTCGTTAAAAACCTCATTTGCTCCATGTAGCACCACTCCGTCCGATCAGGGGCAGCATCCCCGGACTTCGGCTTATTCCCCGCCATCTCTCGCACAAATCTATCACGCAGGGACTTCCACCTGGTTTTGCATACTTCCTCTACATAAAAACATATAACATAAATAATTATACTCATATGTACATACTTATATACTTAAATAATAGTAAGTTTTTCTCAAAAGGAGCTTACCTGAAGTTCCTACGGCAGCTGCAACTGATTGCCATGCTCGCTCCTTTATATATTTGTTTCTAAATAAACTTGAACTTTTATCGAACAGGCATGGCTGCATTTTAATTGATTCAATAAGTTGCTCTTCCATTTTAAAGCTAATTTCTTATTTTATCTGCCTTGGATGCGTTCAACTGCAAATTTTTAATTGAAATGGAGGTGAAAATGACAGTCAGCTGATGGCCAACGCGCGCCAAAAGTTAAGAGATGCCCATCTTTCAGCGTTGATTTCGCTTTGCGCTACTTTGGCTTTGCTTATGAGGGCAACATCATATAAACACATTCGCTCATGTCAACTGTCAAAGCGCAGATGTCACGTAAAGCGAAACAAAAGTTTTATCAGACATCGCCTTTAGTTATATCATACTTCATTTGAGTAAAAAATTCTTTATGATTTGTTGAAAACTAAGCGCTTCAGATACAAACCAAATGTTGCATTTACTTGCGCAACATATGGCGGTTGAATCTCAAAATTGCCCTTTCTGAAAAGTTGTGTATTTTGAAAAGTGCAAATGCAGCAAATGAGCGATACGAGTATATAAGTCCCACTGGGGCGAAGGTTAAGAACTGTACCAATGTTCTGAAATGTACTTTGATTAATTTTTTCTCTGTAAAAATTGAAAAAAATCTTTCATTCTTGTAATATTGAAAAAAAAAACTTTTTTTGGTAAATAAAAAAATTGTTTTTCTTTGGCTTGGTTTTGGCGCCCCTATTGAAACGGCGCCCTGGGCAGCTGCCCATGTTGCCCCTATGTAAATCCGCTCCTGATATTAGTGGTATAAGTCCAACTACGGACATAAAACAAAAAACACAAAAATTTTGGAAAATGGGCATGGCACCGCCTCCTTTTAGAAGCAGGAATATGCGACATTTCGGAGCCCATAACTCGACAAATAATTTATATTAATGACGAAACTTGGTGTGTACACTTTTATTACTTGTGGTAATACATGTTCAGAATTTTAGCGAAATCGGTTGACGACCATGCCCACTTCATTAAAATTTTGTGGCATGAGTTCCACAATAGACCGGAAACAAAAAATAGAAAAAATTTGGAAAATGGGCGTGGCACTGCCTCTTTTTAGACAAAGGGATATAGGAGATTTCTTAGCCTATAACTCGACAAATAATTGAGATATAATGACGAAACTTGGTTTATACACTTTTATAACTTGTGTTAAATTGGTTTATGAACACTCTTTGGGAATTTGAATTTGGGAATGACATCTTTGTAACTAGAAGTCATAAAGGAATGAAATTTTGCACTAACAATAATATGTATTTATATGCTTAGTTGGATGATTGATAAAAATTTTGAAAATGGGCGTGGATACGCCCACTTTATGCGGCAGTCGCTTATATAAAACAAACAATGAAAGCATACAGCTGAGTATCTAATGTTCGATTTCACTCGAAGTTAGGCTTCCTTACTTGTTTAGTATAATTTCGAGCCTTTGTATGCGGAAAACGAATGCTCTACATCGCAGAACGTGTTGGACAAAATTTAAATAAGGACAATTCATTTCGCGAAAACCCTGCTATAAACTTGTCTGAAAAATAAAATTTTTGTATAAGACATTTCAACCTACAGCTGTTTTCTATCTATAGTCAGGTAGCCTTGTTTGTATGTTTGTCGTGGTGAACTTCTATACGGAAATGCTGTATTTCTAGTCATATACTTGCCAGATTCACTCAATATTATATGTTGTTAGTTTAATGTTTTTCGATATTACTCGATTAAGTGACAAAATATGCACGAATATGCATATTGGCGTAGATAAATATGCATTTATATGCGTCATAATATCCATTTGCATATGCAATATACATTTGCATATTTTTAGCTTCCCTAGTTATAAACATTACAAAGAGATAAACATATAATACATAACACTAACAAAAAAAGCAAAACGCTATCCAAACTGCAGCAAATCATCCTCACATGTATTTTTTGTTGGCTGACTGGCTTTACCCTTTTCTGCTTTGACATTAACTCTCCAATTCCCATAGCTAGGTTTAAGAAAAAATTAACAATTTCTCTTATTGGATCGAATAATTATACATAGTATACACCAAAAAAATTTGTAAAAATTAAATAACTAACCCCCCCTGTTTTTTAAGGGGGGGTCACTTACAGCTGACACTGGGCATTGTGTAAACTATTCTAGTATTTTTTTCTTCTATATCATTTAAAGTGAAATATTCATTTTGTACAAAAATATTTGTTTATAAACACTAAACAATTAAAATTATGTAGAAAATTATGCAAAAAATGAAATGTTTACTTATTTTGAGAAATATACCAACATTTTACGTGTAAATCCTCACATATTTTTCGTTTATGTTGGAGACATATCCACACGGTCCTTGAATTTATTTGTGCTTTTCACTCCACCGGTGGACCTCGCCTCACTCGGCTCTCTAATTTGCACCAAAAAGCAAATAAAGAAAACCACCACTTCGTGTCACGAAGGACTACTCTCGTGGAGTCAGTATTTTCATCAACACGGTCAACTACTTCCATATACTTGTACATCCTGATGACAGCTGGGAAATTTTCTTGAATTTTCGACCGTTTTTTTTATATATGAATCGAAGTTGACCAAGTTTTGTGACAGGAGTCAATCCGAGGCAATGGTGGCGACATTATTGCCCAATTAGCGATGATAATTTCCTTGGACAATTGATGACATATCTCAACTCTAGGCTATTTCTTCACGTCTATAGAATTTGGCAATTTTCTAAACGTTTTTCAGGAATGATACCCGTTAAAGCAACATTGTGATCCCGTAAATACACAATTATCAAAATAGAGTTTGTATGGTCCACAAACTGGCTGCAATCTCGAATGATGTTCCACTGTCTCATCAGTTACCACATTATGATCCGGAGAAAATATACATAAAAATATGGCCCGAGTCTTTATCAGCATTCAACTCTTCAATAATTTCATCTAAGGTTAATCAAAAATATGGAAATAAGTTCTAAAATCTCATTACCACAAAGCAATACGACGAACAAAAAGCATCTTTGTATCACAATGCGCAGTGTCACCCACAGGTGACACCTCATAATTTTTTTTTTTTATGACAACCACAATATTACTTATTTTTGTTACAAAATGCACTTAAATTATACTTTGTTTTCTTATTTATCACATTCGATAAGAAAAAGTACAATACTTGTGGTCTGGACATTTCATTTTCAACTTATATAGCACGAAGTCACAAAAAGCAAGAAAACGATTATGCGTGGAAAAAGTGAACGAGTAACTGCTCTTGACAAAATTTTTTTTTAGATTCTACTGTTTATTATTTTCGTATCAATAATAATTTGGTTTAAAAAATAGCTGCCGACTGGTCAAAAAAGTACGAAAATCAACTGTCACCTACAGGTGACACTGGGAATTGAAGAGTTAAGGTGGAGTGAAACTTTTTTTTGGAAATTCAATTTGTTTCAAAGCCAGAACGGCACCTTTCTAGCCCAGAAATAAGCGTGTAAAATTTTATTGACCTACTCGGATGTTTGGAGGTGCCCCAGCCCCGCAAAGTTGAAAGCAACAGGCACGATCTGGTACAAATGTGAAATTTCTAAAATTATAAAATCAAAAAACGAAGTATGAGGATTGATAAAGCTGGCTAAGCTGAGTATTAAAGTGATTTTTTTTTTTTTGGAAACAACAACAACAAAAGTTATTAAAGGTCAGAGTTTATGTTATGCATTTTTTAAATTGCAATTACTTAAAAACTACTGAACCGATTTCGAATACTTTTATAACTTGTTACTTGTTGCTTTCGAGCGAATATAAATTGATGTAAGAAGTTAACTTCTATCACGTGTACTGTGCTACACGCGGGTTTTTTTTTTGAACATTTTCGAGTAGCCCGACACGGTAGGCAGGAAGCGACGATAGGTTGCATGAAAATGTCGAGAAAAAAGGAAAGTGGGGTTGTGTTATGTGATGTTTATAGATGAAACATCCGTTGAAATTAAAATCCGAGCTGCTCCTTTTTCAAGGATATCCACATTTTTTGTTTTTTTTGAAAGGATCAAATATTGAGGAAATCGAAAATTCGCCACCGTCCAAATTTTTCCGATTTCAATACATTATTTGGTCGCTAAGGGATACAAAAAAAGGTATTAAAAAGAAAAAAGGCCACCTGTAGTGGAAAGATCCAATGTGAACAGGACCTAAAGGATAACCACTGAAATATAAAATAACACAAAAAGTACCCACTTTAATTTGCGTATAACTCCTAAAATGTTAACTCTACGTGAAAATTCCTTATTATATGTTTCATTCAGAATAAATAAAGGAATATTTCTCTGATATACAATTTTGATGTACCTGCAGTGGTTAATGCACTTTGGTCCATCTAAAATGAAAATTTCAAAAAAAAGTACTTTTTTTATGGTGCTATTTTAAGTTCAAATATTTTTCTAGTTTATGCAAATATTTTAATCTAATGATCCAATTCTCATTCTTACATATCTATACGTTAATATCAAAAAGAATTAGAGCTGAAATACGCGCTAGCTGTGCACGGTGGGCAGTAAGCCACAATAGGTTGCATGAAAATATCGAAAAAACGATCGCCGGCTAAAAACTTACGAAAAATGATATTCTAATATACTTCATAAACACACAGCAAGCGTCAATAAAATCTCCAACATTTTTTTTAAACGAAAATTAGTACCAGCACACAGCTACGCACATATTCGTTGGGTCTTGCACAGAGTCTCAATGGCCGAGTGTGTTTATCCGTTGGGTCATTGCGGCTGAAGTTGGAATGGACTCGGGTTCAATCCCCGGTGCATCCACTTCTGAAAAGAGTGCTGATGATCGAAAATGGTTTTTCGTGAAATAGCTATACACTCAACCTTCGCTGTAAATAGTTGTTGAATTTTTTTCCACTTACCCCAACAATTAAAAATTGAATTAAAAATAAAAATTTCGTGCTAAGCACTAAAAACTCTTTCAAGTAAAATTGTTAACGTTGTTTGGTATATACATAAAATAAATACCAACAACAATGTTCATTGCGAACTGCCTACAACAAAAATTCAGCACGTTTGTGGAGAATATATGCAAAAGCATATACACACTAACGTTAATGTTGAAAATGAAAAAGGCAAAAGTGGGGAAAATCCAACAGCTTGCATAGAGTCTCAATGGCCGAGTGTGTTTATCCGTTGGGTCATTGCGGCTGAAGTTGGAATGGACTCGGGTTCAATCCCCGGTGCATCCACTTCCGAAAAGAGTGCTGATGATCGAAAATGGTTTTTCGTGAAATAGCTATACACTCAACCTTCGTTGTAAATAGTTGTTGAATTTTTTTCCACTTACCCCAACAATTAAAAATTGAATTAAAAATAAAAATTTCGTGCTAAGCACTAAAAACTCTTTCAAGTAAAATTGTTAACGTTGTTTGGTATATACATAAAATAAATACCAACAACAATGTTCATTGCGAACTGCCTACAACAAAAATTCAGCACGTTTGTGGAGAATATATGCAAAAGCATATACACACTAACGTTAATGTTGAAAATGAAAAAGGCAAAAGTGGGGAAAATCCAACAGCTTGCACAGAGTCTCAATGGCCGAGTGTGTTTATCCGTTGGGTCATTGCGGCTGAAGTTGGAATGGACTCGGGTTCAATCCCCGGTGCATCCACTTCCGAAAAGAGTGCTGATGATCGAAAATGGTTTTTCGTGAAATAGCTATACACTCAACCTTCGCTGTAAATAGTTGTTGAATTTTTTTCCACTTACCCCAACAATTAAAAATTGAATTAAAAATAAAAATTTCGTGCTAAGCACTAAAAACTCTTTCAAGTCATTATTTTAGTTTATTCAACATGATGATAGTGTTAATATAATCTAAAAAAGTGTTAAAAAGAACGTCAAAACTATTTTGAAACATACAAAATTTTTTCAACGTTTGAAGTTCTTCTGTTCGTGCAAAACACAAATTATTATTATTTTTTTTTTAGCAAAAAAAAAAATTCGTGCTGTGGCAATGATGGCATTTTAGCATCATTGGCAGTGCGTGATAATGGTTTTTCCATTTATATTTTTAGTTTGCAGGTGTGTTAAAAGTGGATTGCATTTTTGTTTCTAAAAGTTTTTAATTTTCAAAATTTTCTCTTTCCTCTTCACAGTTTGCAATTTTTACCACGAGGATATGTTTAGCGAATGAAGTTTTGCACGCAGCATGCGGTGCATATACCGTTGCGTTACCGGCCAAAACTCGGTGCCAATATGTAAAGACCCTCGGCAACTTACAATCTTGCATGACAAGCAGTGCATATGTGTGAGTGTCGGGTGATTGACGCAAATATCAAAAATTTTTGATTTTCGTCGCCGCGAGCAGATAGCGAGCCGACAACAAGTACGTGTAGCACGACGGCTGCCGATTGCACTCACACCATCAAAAAAACACTAACACATATGCACTGCTTGTCATGCAAGATTGTAAGTTGCCGAGGGCCTTTTGTGGTTTTGTCGAGCGATACCGTTTATTGATCTGATGATTATATATTTTGTTTTATACTGACCTGTTAAATAAATAATGATTATTAATCGTAATTATTACCGGTTTGATTGATTATTTTTTCAACTGCCCATTTAATGATTGATTACCTACCAATTGTTATCAAATTTTTATGATTATTTTGTAATTATGTACCATTAAAAAAAATCAAAAAGAAATCATAAAAAATAAAAAAAATGAACAATAATCATAAAAAATCAAAAATAATAAAAAAAATTATTTTGATTGTGTTTGACTATTTTTTATTTTTTTGATTATTTTTGATATTTTTTTGATTTTTTTTTAATTTTTTTTTATCAATATCGTTGTAAAGAAATATGCACATTTGTACGTATAAAGGTATGATGCTTGTTTAACACTTCATCGAATTTTTCAAAAAAAAGAAAAATACTTTCATAATACTGTATTTATTGTTCATCATGCGCCGTGGAGGGCCATGCCTAGTTAGTACCCTTTTGTGTAATGCAAGGATACACCTTAACGTTAATATTACGTATCGTTTACCGAAAAAAAGCAATTCCGTTGAAACTATTCATGTTTTGACCGTTTACGCAATTATCAAAATAATTTATAGTCACAAAATAACGATAATGAAATTATCGAAATAATGCCATTTCGTTGATTATCGAAAAGAAATTATCAAAATAATTTCATTTCGTTGATTAGCGTTATCATAACCAAATTTATAACGTTGAAATACTTAGTGCGCTCGCAATGCTGTCGCGAACAATCGGCGAGTACTCGCATACATATTTATTTTTTTATTTATTAAAAGCTAAATTTATAATATAAAATTATATTAAGAATTGTCCACCTATGTGTAAACAAAATTAGGCTTTCTTAATTAATGGTATGAATTTTAGTTTAAAATGTAATATATGTATAAGTTTTGTTACTTTTTTATACCTTTCATGAGAATGAAATGGTATTATAACTTAGTGCCAAAAAATTTTTGTCGAAAGTACCAGAAGGAAGCGTGGGGGACCCACCAAAATATATACCGATATAATCAGAATCACGAGCTGAGTCGATTAAGCCATGTCCGTCCGTCCGTCTGTGTGAACGCAGTTTATATTCAGAAAGTTGCAATTGATATTCAGAAAATTAAAATTCATATTCAGAATTTCCATTTCATATTCAGAAAATTACAATTCATATTCAGAATTTCCATTTCATATTCAGAAAGTTGCAGTTCATATTCAGAAAATTACAATTGATATTCAGAAAACTACAATTGATATTCAGAAAATTAAAATTAATATTCAGAAAATTACAGTTAATATTCAGAAAGTTACAGTTTATATTCAGAATTTCCATTTCATATTCAGAAAATTACAATTGATATTCAGAAATTTACATTTCATATTCAGAAAGTTACAATTCATATTCAGAAGCTTCATTTCATATTCAGAAAGTTACAATTCATATTCAGAAAATTACAATTGATATTCAGAAAATTACAATTGATATTCAGAAAATTGAAATTGATATTCAGAAAATTAAAGTTGATATTCAGAAAATTAAAATTCATATTCAGAAAATTACAATTGATATTCAGAAAATTAAAATTGATATTCAGAAAGTTGTTCAGGTATTTTTTTATACGTTGCATTCAAGGAAAATCTAACATGTTGGATGCATTGTATAGCTTCACATGAATGCAGGCTTTATGTACATATGTCGGACTTTTGGAAAATCTGATTGGACCTGGAGGGAAAGGAAGAGGATGAAGAAGACAGTCCCGGGGTGAAGGAGAGTCAGAAATGAAAAACCTTTCCACAAATAAACACGTCAACGAACATTGTATTTCTTTATTTTCATACAACGCAAAATATTTACATAGTAACAATATACATATGTATGTATGTAGAAAGTGTAAAAAAAAATGTTAAGTATTTGGCGGAGGGTAAGACACTTTGTTTTTCCAGTCTTCCACTTACAGCCCAAGTGTAGGCCGTTTTGTAGGCGATGCCCAGCGATTTGGCTAGGGTTAGCTAATCTTCCCCTTTGTTAGCGGCATTGACAATGCGCTCCCTGTCCATCAAGGAGTAAGACTTGTAAGTGCTCCTTTCAATATCTTCGGTGTCTGGAAAAAAAGAAAAAAAAATTAATTGTTAAAAAAGGTTCTGAAAAACCTTGCTCAAGTTTCAAATACTTACCATCAATTGAAGTTCTGCATATTGCGCAGAGCTTGGGAATTGCCATGAGCAGCACATATGTATATGTACAATATAAAAATTACATTTACATTTTATTTTCTGAATATCAATTGTAATTTTCTGAATATCAATTTTAATTTTCTGAATATCAATTTTAATTTTCTGAATATCAATTGTAATTTTCTGAATATCAATTGTAATTTTCTGAATATGAATTTTAATTTTCTGAATATCAATTGTAACTTTCTGAATATGAAATGAACATTCTGAATATGAATTGTAACTATCTGAATATGAATTGTAACTTTCTGAATATCAATTGTAACTTTCTGAATATCAATTGTAATTTTCCGAATATTAACTGCAACTTTCTGAATATCAAATGGAATTTCTGAATATCAATTATATTTTTCTGAATATCAACTTTAAATTTCTGAATATAAACTGTAACTTCCTGAATATCAATTGTAATTTTCTGAATATGAAATGGAAATTCTGAATATGAATTTCAACTTTCTGAATATGAAATGGAAATTCTGAATATGAATTGTAACTTTCTGAATATCAATTGTAATTTTCTGAATATAAATTGTAACTTTCTGAATATAAACTGAAAAAGGTGTAGTCCCTCAGTTTTTGAGATATCTGAATGAAATTCGGAATACAGGTATGTTGTTATATGCAGCTGATCATTTGTCGGAACCGGTCGAATCGGACCACTATAACATATAGAAAACAACCGATTATTCAGATATACATGAAATTTTTGGATGTAATTTGTGCATAACTTCCCCATTTAAACAGCTAAGGATATGAAACTTTTAAGTAGACGTGCCCATTTTGGCCCAAACAAGGTTACCGAAAATTGTGAAAATCGGACCACTATAACATATAGTTCCACAACATCCGATTATTCAGATATACACATTTTGGTGTATAACTCCTCCATTTTAACAGCTAACGGCGTGAAATTTTTAAGTGTTTATACCCATATGGGCCCAAACAGGGTTACCGAAAATTGTCAAGATCGGACCACTATAACATATAGCTCCCCTACAACCGATTGTTCAGATATGGACATTTTGGTGTATAACTCCTCCATTTTAACAGCTAACGGCGTGAAATTTTGAAGTATTTGTACCCATATGGGCCCAAACGGGGTTACCGAAAATTGTCAAGATCGGACCATTATAACATGTAGCTCCCATACAACCGATTGTTCAGATATGGACATTTTGGTGTATAACTCCTCCATTTAAATAGCCAAGACACCATTTTTTATAATAAATCTTTCCATAAACGAACCCACAGAATTAAAATTATGAATTAAACTTAATCCGGCTATGTACATACATAGGTAACTTTTCGTTTCCCCACTCATGAAAGGTATGAAGTCTTCGGTACGGCCGAAGACAGCCGCGCTTTTACTTGTTTCTTTATAAAATACTAAAAAAAAGAATTATATTGAATATTTTGCCATTTCATTACCGCATATACGTGATTTTTGTGCCAGATAAAAATTGCACAACCGCACATGAAAAAAAAGAGTCCTAATAATTCAATTTGTTTCTTTTTTTACACTAAGTTGATGTTTTAGCTAACAAACTGATCTATGTAACTATCTAAATTTAAGTTTGTACGCAGAAATAAGTAACGGTTTTGAAACGAAATAGTTTTTATGCTCTCCTGTAAAATGCAACCACCGTCCGCTACAAAGATGACTTGATACGAAACTCTTTTTTACTCTCTCACTTTTACGATTTTCCCACGGGTCTAATGTGGCTTTGTCGCCAGCATCAACACAACATAAAACCCGGCCGATCAGCTGTTTGTGCAAATTGCAGGTGCCAGAAAGGAAAACGCGCCAAAATAAATTGTCACTTTCGGTGGATTTTAATGTTTTGTTTTATGTGCCCAATTTTGTTGAAAGAATAAAGAATTATAAAAAATACAGAGGTAATTGTATTGCTTGTGTGTAATATTCAGTGAAGTTTATTGTTTTAAGTGGAAAAAATTGTGTTTCAGCTAAAATTATAAAATATATGTTAATGAGATGGAACGCGGGCAGGGTTCTTCAGTAGATTTATATATATATCCTGTTAAAAATTATTATATTTCAATTCTAATATATTCACATTTTAATAGAATTGCAAAATAGAGTAAAATATTTCTTAAAAAATACCACCCAACTACATGTATTATCGTTCAGCACTTTTTGTGCGTTATTCTTAATTTGTCTGAGATTGGGTTTCGAACACGAATATTCGGAATGTGGGAAAATCATACTATCCTGTGTATCACTTTTGTGGTTATATCCTTATCTTAATTTGGTATAAACAAAATTTTATTATTGCTATAGTCTTCAATAACATAAGGAAGCCGAAAAACTCCCAGAAACAATATGTAAAATACCCATTTTCAGTTTTCGAACAGAGTGGCACCAATGAAAAATGTTATAAAAAATGCGCATTTTGACAGCGCTCTCACGAAATGAAGAGTTTCGTATCTAGTTATCTATGGTCCGCTACGCGGAAATGCAAATGCCTCTAACGCAGTGGTCGGCGAAATCTGAAATGAGTTTGTGTTGGTGAGAACAAAACCAGTTCTCCGCATGTGCACCCTAGTAGGAAATTGATCCGCTTCAAGTGGAATATACTAGAGCTCTCGATTTTTTTTGAACATTTTCGAGTAGCCCGAACAGTTGTTGTTCAAATGCTCGAAGAGTTGTTTGTTTGTTTATTACCCGTATGTTTGTACGGGCATTTGAACAATTCGGGTATTTTGAAGTTTGTTTTTTTCTTTTGTTTATTATTATTTTTTTTCTTTATATGTAGTTTTTTTATTTTTGTTTTTCCGATACACATTTTTTTGTTTGTAAGCTCGAATGTTTGTACGGGCATTTGAACAACTAACGGGCTTCAAACAAAAACGATCAGATGGAATTGCTCGATACCCGGGTATCTAGAGCTCTAGTTAAAAGTCGATTTTATTGAAAAATATATACAGTGACTCAAAAAAAAAAAAATCATACGCCAGAGTTTTTAAATTTATTTCAAATAGTTCTTTAGAAAATTTGACTCTCTTATTTTCGTTTAAAAATGTAAACAATTTTTCAATAAAAATCGCCTTAAGCAGGATTTCTAAGCTTATAGAAAAATCGGAAAAATCGTAGAAATTTCTAAAAGTGGATTAAAAATTCCAAAGCGCGGCCAGAATTTATAGAAAATTTTGAGGAGATTTCTAAGTGTACTGTTATGTAGCCAACCAATTTTAGTGTAAAAATTGCTATTCTCAATGCTGTAAAAATTTCCGTCGATTTTAGTAATTTTTTTCTGTAGGGTGATTGCGACATATGTACGTGAGACCGTTCCAATTAAAATTTCCGAAAAGCCAATGAAATTTTTCAAAAAGTTGAATGTTGCATATTATTATATTACAATTGAATGAGCTGCAAAGTTGCATACTCAAAAATCTTTTTATGATAAGTACTTCCTTAACTTTGAAAAATTGGAAATACCAAAAATACTGCCTAAAAAGTTAACAATAATCGCTGCTAAATATCTGGGTTACTTTCGAGCATCACCTACATTAATCAAGATATGCGTTAGAAATATAAACATTAAAATTAAATATAAAGCACAAAAAGAAAATTATTGTAGGTACATATGAAAAACCCTGTATCTAGTAGTGAAGTGCGGCTTTGTGCGACGTAATTTTTTGTCGGCAAACTACTAATTGCGCGTACCTATGCGCGTAGATTTCCAGAAGAGAATATGAGACTTACTTTTGAAGTATAGTTAAAGGCCCTTGGCAACTGACAATCTGGCATGTCAAGCGGTGTGTATGTGTGAGTTTTTCTGTATGTGTTAGTGCAATCGACAGTCGTCGTGCTACACGTTCATGTTCGGGCTCGCGTTGATGAGAATCAAATCTTTTAGATATTTGCGTCAATCACCCGACACTCACACATATGTATACACTGCTTAACATTCCAGATTTTAAGTGGCCAAAGGCCTTAAGAGTTTGATATATGTATTATAAGCGATATTTGTGTACTAAAATGTTAAATTATAGTCTGAAAAACATTACATTTCGCTAGCTTAGAGTGCAAACTGTGTAAGTCCACTTTTATGAAAAAGTGTATTTTTATGTAGAACGCTAGAAAAATCAAATACGCACCGCGCTAAACAAGTCTGAGATACTTGTCATATTTCTACTCGTTGTTATTCAGTGATACGCAAATTGTGTAAGTCCAAAAAGCGAAAAAAATTGTGTAAGTCCAAAATATTTATATGAACAGAAATTTTTTTTCATTTCGAATTTTTTTTCTTTTTTGTTTTTTGTCTCTCCTACAAAGTTTTAAAAAAGGACTTACACAATTTGCATTCTAAGCTAGCGATTTTTATCATTTGTAAAAAAAATTGTAGTTTTTTTTTGGTAATTTTAATTTTGGTAAATTTTTTATATTGGCTGTGTCCCCAACTGTACTGTATTGCAACTGCGCAGCCTGAAGTTTCAAAAAATCATAGTCGACTGTTGCTGTATTGTGGAAATTTTTACAGCACAGCAAAGGGCAAATATAATTTCGAGTTTTTACAGCACTGTTGTTGTTGTTTTCTTTTTTTAATTTATGGGAACGCAATCGAAATTGTAATGTACAAAACAAAAAAACAATTTTAAAAAGCCGCACTGAAAACTAAAGTTTTGTTTATCTGTGCTTTGCTGTCGACTGATATGTTTGAAATTACACAGTAAAGCAAAAGCACAAATAAACATACAAATATATTCGACTGTTCTGTGCTTCGACTTCACATATTTTCAAAGGAAATCGAAATTCAAAAGTTCTCAAAAAATTCCGATAACTTTCGCAGAACAGCAACAGCTTGTTTTTTGAGACTGTTGGTGTTATGCTGGCAAACAGTGCTTGGGAAGCTTTATATCTCCCTCTAATGTCCTTTGATCTGTGAAGTCGTTTTCATATAGTTGGGCCATTTAACCGAGTTTTTCGGCCATAAGACATCGTTTTTGTTTCACTTGGAAAAAATCGCCAAAAATAAAGTATTCGTCGAATCTTTTTAATATTTCGCTTAAAATGTTTGCAATAAAACAGAATAATTTTAGAAAGAATAAAACTTTCCTGATTTTTACAACTTCTTATAAAAACCCCAATAAAAACCTAACTTTTTCAATAATCGCCAAAAATCAATAAAGTTAGTATTGAAAGTTAGTATTGAAAATAGGTGAAATCGGACTATAACAACGCACACATCCCATATATGGGATCTTTCGAAAAACACACAAAATGTTATAATTCAGGCACTAATATAACCCGAGTAATGAATTTTCAGCAGGGACCATAATCATTATGAGTTTTATAATAAAAATCGGCATTTAATCATTATATGTTGAGTTTTTTTATATTTCATCAAAAATAATCATTATTTTTTTAGTTTTATTTTTTTGATCAGAAATAACACTTATTCCTTGAGTGATATATTTATCGTTCAGAAATAATCTTTATTGTGTGAGTTTTATTTTTTTCGATCAAAAATATCACTCATTCACGAAGTTATATCGATGGGAATTTTTTATAAATTATGTTCCAGAGCACTTCAGAGAAAATTTGAGTTTTCGACCTAAGCAAAAAAATAAAACTCAAAGAATAATTTTTATTTCTGAGCGATAAATATATCATTCAAGGAATAAGTGTTATTTTCGATCAAAAAAATAAAACTCAAAAAATAATGATTATTTCTGAGCAATAAATATATCACTCAAGGAAAAATAATGATTATTTTAGATTTTTATGGATATCGCTTAAAATTTTTCGATCATAGTGGATTCGGATAGTGCTCTTTCAGACATGCACACACAAAATCAATACTCTTCTACGATGTTTGCAAGTATTTTATTTTTTTCACTGAAAATATAACGAATAATGATTAATATGGGTCCCTGATTTTCAGCCATGCAATGACTTTATGCAAATATGCTAAAATTTTTGAAAATGTATGAAACATAATTTAATTTATAAGTGGTATGTCATTAGAAGCGTACTTTAATTATCTTTCGAACGGAGTAGATACGGCTTGCGGGTATTTGTAACTTCAGCGAAAACAATTTTTGATTGAAGTTGTAACCAAAAAAAAACCCAAAATTACGTTATCTCAAAACCCTAACCATAAAAACTGGTTTTGACCTCAGCAGGTTCATGCCAGCCCTCCCCTATACCTGAAATACTTGGTATTTTCTCAAAATAATTATTTGTAAACTAGTGTTTTCAATATATAGCTTTGAATATGATAGAAGTAAAATTTATCTACCAGAATTTCGTCGGGGGTTCAAACACCCAAACCCCCCCTAAATACGGCCTTGGTTGTGTATAAATACTTCTACTTTTTTTTTTTTGTATAGTTTCGTTAGATTTATTGAGTTGTCAAAATATTCATATTTCATAATGCAGTGGCAACTCGTCGTCCACTCGTCGTCGTCACCAAAGTTAGAAATCGGTCTAAGTTGACGACAACGTAACTTTGTCGGTGGACGACGTCGTGCCGCGTCGTCTTTATTAAAATTGCTTTCATAAGAACGCATGGGTTTAAATTTTGACAGACTGTCGTTGTCGCAACGTCATCTCGTTACGCATCGATTCTGTTTTCGCCCTGAGGCGATCAGTTTGTTGCTGAATTTTCCCATCCAACTCTTTTAGTTTGGCGAAGAGAGCTGAAAGAGAAACTTCTTCGTCAAGTTTCACTATGTTTGCAGTAGGGAAACCTTTGCTGTGACGGCATATGAAAAATTTGCGTGTTTATGCAACATTTATTTATGGAACATTTTGAGAATGCAACACAACGAGGTTTGAATTTTTTAGAATCTACAACAAAATAGGTAAAGGGTAAGGAAAAGGTATGCCGCCCACTGTCGAGGGTTGACCGCTATTTAAAAAAGCCCAATAATTGGGTTTGATTTGGATTGGCTGGGGATTGAACTCGTGACCCTGGCGAGCCCTATACCACAGCCGGTGTAAAATTCAAATCATAGAAGAACACGGAAACCTAGAGGAAAAAAGTTTATTTAATTTAGTACCTACATAAAAATATAAATTAAAAATTAAATTATTTAAGTAATATTTAATTCTAACACCTTCGTCCTTTGTTCCAATCGCCCGCAGGTTTTCTCGTCGATAAATTTGGCAAATACAAGCCAGTAGTCATAATGAGCTTGCTGCTGAATGCGCTTTTCCATCATTCACTCTTATTCATACCACAACAAGAAATTCCAGGTATTGTGCCATCAGCATTCGTTATGCGTCATCCCGATACTGGTGACATTGAGGTGAGTTTTTATAAAACTTTGCGTATGTACATTATTCCAGGGCTCTTGAAAATCTTAAATGAACAAAAATCAAAAAAAAAATAATTAACCAGACCATCATTCATATCAAGTTAAATTAAAATGTTATACTGAATCCAAATTTGTTATATAAAATGAATGTGTGTGTGTGTTTTTTTTACGAGGAGGAAGCATCGAAAGCTTTCACTAAACCTTCTACTGTCCTCGTACCGAACCCCCCGGTACTACTAGGGTTGCCAGATACCTTTCCCGAAAAAATGAGTACATTGCCTTCCAAAAAAAAAAAACAATATACATATTCGGAGAAAATCGGCTTTATTACTGGCATTTTGTTTTTGTTTCCGTATCGTTAACTGTCAATCATTTTTCTAACACATTTAACGTTCGCGTTGCTTCCTCCTTCATAATTGTTTCATGGTTATGCCGTGGTTATGCTTACGAGCAAAACACCGATGAAATTCGGACACATTTTCGTCATCGGTGAGAGCTGGTTCCGCTTAAATCGATGATTAGAGCGCATATACTCAACATGACACATTATTAACCCGAAACCTCGGCGTGCTGGGTCTTTGTTTCACCCAGAAAATTTGATCGATGTGAGAGTCCGAAAATTCTCTCACTCGGCGGAGTGCACAACAGCAATTACACGTTGCTCGTCGAGTATTTTCGTAAGCATAACCACGGCATTACAAACGTCAAATGAAAACAGTTGGAAAATTAAAAACAGTGCAGGGTGATAAAAATGAATTTTTTTAGTGTCGGCTAAAAATCAGTACAAATCAGTACAAAATCCAAAAAATCAGTATTTCTTAAGGTTTTTAAAACCATCAGTACGGAGCACGAAAAATCAGTACGTCTGGCAACCCTAGGTACTACCGTCAAGCTATCGTCGGGAGGTGGGTTGAGCACAAGGCTCGAAGTGTCCGTAATGGTCGCGTTATTTCCCTCAGTCTGCCTTTGGAGACTTCACCCGTTCCCCTAGAAGCGATCAGTGTTAGGTGGTCTGCGGAGGCCAATGCTCCGCACCACACGCTATGACGGATGCAGGAGGCCTAGCTCCTGTACGTATCCGTTCCACTGGAAGTGGTCATTGTTTAGCGGTCTGGTGGTCTACGGAGGCCAAAACTCCACACCACGCGCTATGACGGATGCAGGAGACCTAGCTCCTGTACGTATCCGTAACGGATGCAAGAGGCCGAGCTCCTGTACGTATCCGTTCCACACGAAGCGGTTAATTATTCGAACTAACTATTCTGTGATAAGTGAAATGCGGACGCCTAATGGGCTAAACAGAATCAGTACTTCTCCGTCATTACGGACAAGGAAGAAACTGACAGCTGAGTAGACCGTGTATATTTTGCTCGTACAACGCTAGATTGGCAACGTATTAGTCGCCGGATCCGGCATACTTTGCCAATTTTCTATTTTGCCGTACGTCAGTAATATAAGATGTGTTCGGTGAAGGCATTAGAGTACTCTAGTGCAGAAAATTGCGTTCGATAACTCGTTTTTGTACTAAACTGTGCAGAACCGTGTTTTGTAACAATGCGATTTTGCAATTAGCTATTCGTTAATTTTCGTTTTTTGACGTCTTTACCTAAATCTTCTGTGACAAATGTCTGATATTGTTCTACCCTATACTTTTAGTGCATTCACCGAACACATATTTTATGTGCCACTCTTTCCGCTACGTACGTCCTGTCAGTCGAAAACGACGTACGTCATGACGGAGAAGTACTGATTCTGCTTAGCGCTTAAGTTCCGTGGCACGCGCGATGACGGATGTAGAAGGCTGAACTCCTATACGTATCCGTTCCACTCGAGGTCTCGAAGTACCTATGTTAGGAGCGGTAATCTGACATGATTAGTGGTTCTTTAGTCGCCACTCATTCGCCGTATTCTCTCTAGGCTTCTCAGTATTTTCATGGTGTCTGCTATTACGTCGCTCGCTGCGGTCCATTTTGTCTTGCTTTCTAGCATATGCTTCACGAATGACTCAGGTGTATAGTTTCCTCCAAATAGTCTACGGAGCTTGTTTCTGGATTCGTAAAATCTTGCACACTCAAAGAATACATGATATACATCCTCTATTGCTTGCCCCCTGCAGTAATCACACGTTGGGTTTGACTCGTGCTTAAAGCGGTAAAGATAGGCCTTGAAACAACCGTGTCCAGATAGAAACTGCGTCAGGTAGAAATCAACTTCGCCGTGTGCTCTTTCCAACCAGATTCTCAAGTCTGGTGCATCTATGTGTCCAGCATCCCTTCGTGGAGTTGCTCCATCTGAGTTGCCAGCATTGCATGCTGGCCTCTCTCGCCTCGGAGCGTTCCGCCTCGCTTTGTGCAATCACTGCAGCTTCTTTTGCCAGTATATCTATAGGGTATAGACTGGCTATAACCAGAGCGGCTTCATCCGACACTGTTTTAAACGCACAACACACTCTCAACGCGCACAGGCGGTAAGTCGACTTGATGCAACGAAAATATGACTTATGATTCTCTATAGCGTGGTGCCACACAGGGGCGCCGTAGAGAATTTGGTTCATTACGACGCACGCAAGATGTTGTCGCCGCCGTTGCTTTGGACCACGTGAGTTCAGCATTATGCGTGTTAGTGCCGTTACGGTCGCTGAAGCCTTATCATTTTCGTATTCAATATGGGTTTTAAATGATAATCTTCTGTCTATTATAATTCCCAAGTACTTTACTGCTTGGAGCGTGAAGATGTCATGATTTCCACTTCTTATTATAGTATGCTCTACTTTTTTCCTGCTTGATATGATCACTGACTCCGTTTTTTGCTCCGCCAGTTGCAAGCCATTTTTATCCAGCCACCTTTGAACGCCGGTTATAATTTCGTTCGTTTTTGTGCGTATATCATCTAGTTGCTTAGCAGTAACAACCAGTGCAATGTCGTCGGCAAAGCCAAATATTTTTACGCCTTCCGGAAACCTAAGGCGTAAAACACCGTCATACATTATATTCCACAGGAGGGGGCCGAGCACTGAGTGTGTGTGTGTGTCCTTTATGGACTCCCAAAGTAGTCAACCGATCTTTATGAAATTTTCACAGTAGATTCATGTGGTATTAGCGCACATAATAGGGTATATAGAATTTCGAAAACGTGGGAACATCCCGGAATATAGGCCCAAATGTGGACCCAGAGTGACCCGGCAAGTCTTTGAGCAATATGGGTATCAAATGAAAGGTGCTGAGCAGGCTTTCAACACAGAGTTATTTTCATTGCGATGCCTAGGCCGGATCCCCAAATATGGGTCAAAACTTGGATCCGGATGACCCTCGAATGTTAAAAATGTGTTTTTTTTTTAAGGTAAAGGTAAAACTAAAGGTAAAGGTAAAAGTAAAGGTACAGGTAAAGGTAAAGGTAAAGGTAAAGGTAAAGGTAAAGGTAAAGGTAAAGGTAAAGGTAAAGGTAAAGGTAAAGGTAAAGGTAAAGGTAAAGGTAAAGGTAAAGGTAAAGGTAAAGGTAAAGGTAAAGGTAAAGGTAAAGGTAAAGGTAAAGGTAAAGGCAAAGGTAAAGGTAAAGGTAAAGGTAAAAGTAAAGGTAAAGGTAAAGGTAAAGGTAAAGGTAAAGGTAAAGGTAAAGGTAAAGGTAAAGGTAAAGGTAAAGGTAAAGGTAAAGGTAAAGGTAAAGGTAAAGGTAAAGGTAAAGGTAAAGGTAAAGGTAAAGGTAAAGGTAAAGGTAAAGGTAAAGGTAAAGGTAAAGGTAAAGGTTAAGGTAAAGGTAAAGGTAAAGGTAAAGGTAAAGGTAAAGGTAAAGGTAAAGGTAAAGGTAAAGGTAAAGGTAAAGGTAAAGGTAAAGGTAAAGATAAAGGTAAAGGTAAAGGTAAAGGTAAAGGTTAAGGTAAAGGTAAAAGTAAAGCTAAAGCTAAAGGTAGAGGTAAAGATAAAGGTAAAGCTAAAGGTAAAGGTAGAGGTAAAGATAAAGGTAAAGGTAAAGGTAAAGGTAAAGGTAAAGGTAAAAGTAAAGGTACAGGTAAAGGTAAATGTAAAGGTAATGGTAATGGTAATGGTAAAGGTAAAGGTAAGGTAAAGGTAAGGTAAAGGTAAAGGTAAAGGTAAAGGTAAAGGTAAAGGTAAAGGTAAAGGTAAAGGTAAAGGTAAAGGTAAAGGTAAAGGTAAAGGTAAAGGTAAAGGTAAAGGTAAAGGTAAAGGTAAAGGTAAAGGTAAAGGTAAAGGTAAAGGTAAAGGTAAAGGTAAAGGTAAAGGTAAAGGTAAAGGTAAAGGTAAAGGTAAAGGTAAAGGTAAAGGTAAAGGTAAAGGTAAAGGTAAAGGTAAAGGTAAAGGTAAAGGTAAAGGTAAAGGTAAAGGTAAAGGTAAAGGTAAAGGTAAAGGTAAAGGTAAAGGTAAAGGTAAAGGTAAAGGTAAAGGTAAAGGTAAAGGTAAAGGTAAAGGTAAAGGTAAAGGTAAAGGTAAAGGTAAAGGTAAAGGTATAGGTAAAGGTAAAGGTAAAGGTAAAGGTAAAGGTAAAGGTAAAGGTAAAGGTAAAGGTAAAGGTAAAGGTAAAGGTAAAGGTAAAGGTAAAGGTAAAGGTAAAGGTAAAGGTAAAGGTAAAGGTAAAGGTAAAGGTAAAGGTAAAGGTAAAGGTAAAGGTAAAGATAAAGGTAAAGGTTAAGGTTAAGGTTAAGGTAAAGGTAAAGGTAAAGGTTAAGGTTAAGGTTAAGGTTAAGGTAAAGGTAAAGGTAAAGGTAAAGGTAAAGGTAAAAGTAAAGCTAAAGCTAAAGGGAGAAGTAAAGACAAAGGTAAAGGTAAAGCTAAAGCTAAAGGTAAAGGTAAAGGTAAAGGTAAAGGTAAAGGTAAAGGTAAAGGTAAAGGTAAAGGTAAAGGTAAAGGTAAAGGTAAAGGTAAAGGTAAAGGTAAAGGTAAAGGTAAAGGTAAAGGTAAAGGTAAAGGTAAAGGTAAAGGTAAAGGTTTAGTTTAGTTTAGTTTAGTTTAGTTTAGTTTAGTTTATTTTATTACTCACAAAAATTATACAAATTTCATTACATAACGTTTACATGTACCCACGAAGCTTAACTGCTTGTCTGCAGGTGTCATTACATCTTTTAGATGTAATTAGATTATAATTTTAATTCAGAATACATATTAACCTAGTTAAAATAATTTATGTTTATGTATGTATGTAGATAATTTTATATATAAGTAAATTGACACTTAGCTAATTTTTAATATTTTATTCCTAAGTATATTTGAACAGAAATTTGAAGAGAGAAAAGAAAAGAGAAATAGAAAGATAGCTTTGATTTAATTCTTATTCTGATTTATTACAACAAACTTTTAAGATAATTTCTTATTAGTAATTTTCGATGTCTTGTATTTGGTAAATTTGCAAGATCTGTTGAATGCATTATGCGTGTTAGTGCCGTTACGGTCGCTGAAGCCTTATCATTTTCGTATTCAATATGGGTTTTAAATGATAATCTTCTGTCTATTATAATTCCCAAGTACTTTACTGCTTGGAGCGTGAAGATGTCATGATTTCCACTTCTTATTATAGTATGCTCTACTTTTTTCCTGCTTGATATGATCACTGACTCCGTTTTTTGCTCCGCCAGTTGCAAGCCATTTTTATCCAGCCACCTTTGAACGCCGGTTATAATTTCGTTCGTTTTGTGCGTATATCATCTAGTTGCTTAGCAGTAACAACCAGTGCAATGTCGTCGGCAAAGCCAAATATTTTTACGCCTTCCGGAAACCTAAGGCGTAAAACACCGTCATACATTATATTCCACAGGAGGGGGCCGAGCACTGAGTGTGTGTGTGTGTCCTTTATGGACTCCCAAAGTAGTCAACCGATCTTTATGAAATTTTCACAGTAGATTCATGTGGTATTAGCGCACATAATAGGGTATATAGAATTTCGAAAACGTGGGAACATCCCGGAATATAGGCCCAAATGTGGACCCAGAGTGACCCGGCAAGTCTTTGAGCAATATGGGTATCAAATGAAAGGTGCTGAGCAGGCTTTCAACACAGAGTTATTTTCATTGCGATGCCTAGGCCGGATCCCCAAATATGGGTCAAAACTTGGATCCGGATGACCCTCGAATGTTAAAAATGTGTTTTTTTTTTAAGGTAAAGGTAAAACTAAAGGTAAAGGTAAAAGTAAAGGTACAGGTAAAGGTAAAGGTAAAGGTAAAGGTAAAGGTAAAGGTAAAGGTAAAGGTAAAGGTAAAGGTAAAGGTAAAGGTAAAGGTAAAGGTAAAGGTAAAGGTAAAGGTAAAGGTAAAGGTAAAGGTAAAGGTAAAGGTAAAGGTAAAGGTAAAGGTAAAGGTAAAGGTAAAGGCAAAGGTAAAGGTAAAGGTAAAGGTAAAAGTAAAGGTAAAGGTAAAGGTAAAGGTAAAGGTAAAGGTAAAGGTAAAGGTAAAGGTAAAGGTAAAGGTAAAGGTAAAGGTAAAGGTAAAGGTAAAGGTAAAGGTAAAGGTAAAGGTAAAGGTAAAGGTAAAGGTAAAGGTAAAGGTAAAGGTAAAGGTAAAGGTAAAGGTAAAGGTAAAGGTAAAGGTAAAGGTAAAGGTAAAGGTAAAGGTAAAGGTTAAGGTAAAGGTAAAGGTAAAGGTAAAGGTAAAGGTAAAGGTAAAGGTAAAGGTAAAGATAAAGGTAAAGGTAAAGGTAAAGGTAAAGGTAAAGGTTAAGGTAAAGGTAAAAGTAAAGCTAAAGCTAAAGGTAGAGGTAAAGATAAAGGTAAAGCTAAAGGTAAAGGTAGAGGTAAAGATAAAGGTAAAGGTAAAGGTAAAGGTAAAGGTAAAGGTAAAGGTAAAAGTAAAGGTACAGGTAAAGGTAAATGTAAAGGTAATGGTAATGGTAATGGTAAAGGTAAAGGTAAGGTAAAGGTAAGGTAAAGGTAAAGGTAAAGGTAAAGGTAAAGGTAAAGGTAAAGGTAAAGGTAAAGGTAAAGGTAAAGGTAAAGGTAAAGGTAAAGGTAAAGGTAAAGGTAAAGGTAAAGGTAAAGGTAAAGGTAAAGGTAAAGGTAAAGGTAAAGGTAAAGGTAAAGGTAAAGGTAAAGGTAAAGGTAAAGGTAAAGGTAAAGGTAAAGGTAAAGGTAAAGGTAAAGGTAAAGGTAAAGGTAAAGGTAAAGGTAAAGGTAAAGGTAAAGGTAAAGGTAAAGGTAAAGGTAAAGGTAAAGGTAAAGGTAAAGGTAAAGGTAAAGGTAAAGGTAAAGGTAAAGGTAAAGGTAAAGGTAAAGGTAAAGGTAAAGGTAAAGGTAAAGGTAAAGGTATAGGTAAAGGTAAAGGTAAAGGTAAAGGTAAAGGTAAAGGTAAAGGTAAAGGTAAAGGTAAAGGTAAAGGTAAAGGTAAAGGTAAAGGTAAAGGTAAAGGTAAAGGTAAAGGTAAAGGTAAAGGTAAAGGTAAAGGTAAAGGTAAAGGTAAAGGTAAAGATAAAGGTAAAGGTTAAGGTTAAGGTTAAGGTAAAGGTAAAGGTAAAGGTTAAGGTTAAGGTTAAGGTTAAGGTAAAGGTAAAGGTAAAGGTAAAGGTAAAGGTAAAGGTAAAGGTAAAAGTAAAGCTAAAGCTAAAGGGAGAAGTAAAGACAAAGGTAAAGGTAAAGCTAAAGCTAAAGGTAAAGGTAAAGGTAAAGGTAAAGGTAAAGGTAAAGGTAAAGGTAAAGGTAAAGGTAAAGGTAAAGGTAAAGGTAAAGGTAAAGGTAAAGGTAAAGGTAAAGGTAAAGGTAAAGGTAAAGGTAAAGGTAAAGGTAAAGGTAAAGGTAAAGGTTTAGTTTAGTTTAGTTTAGTTTAGTTTAGTTTAGTTTAGTTTAGTTTATTTTATTACTCACAAAAATTATACAAATTTCATTACATAACGTTTACATGTACCCACGAAGCTTAACTGCTTGTCTGCAGGTGTCATTACATCTTTTAGATGTAATTAGATTATAATTTTAATTCAGAATACATATTAACCTAGTTAAAATAATTTATGTTTATGTATGTATGTAGATAATTTTATATATAAGTAAATTGACACTTAGCTAATTTTTAATATTTTATTCCTAAGTATATTTGAACAGAAATTTGAAGAGAGAAAAGAAAAGAGAAATAGAAAGATAGCTTTGATTTAATTCTTATTCTGATTTATTACAACAAACTTTTAAGATAATTTCTTATTAGTAATTTTCGATGTCTTGTATTTGGTAAATTTGCAAGATCTGTTGGCAACTCGTTAAAAATCGATGGTATTATAATTGATAGCGTATTTCTAGTGTAATTATTTTGAAATTTAGGGACCAAAAGTCTATTTTCTAGGCGTCTTCGTGTACTGTGACTATGGCTAATTCAGTCGAGTATCATCATAAAACTCATTTAATAACGTATATTTATAAATCGATTTAACGTCTAGTAATCCTAATTTGCTATTCATATTAATGTTCGCAGTGGGTATGTTCTGTTTTTGATGTGTAAACATCTTTGCTTTAGCTACGAGTGATTTCGAAAAACAGGTAAAGTTTACGCGTAAACGTAAATGACCTTTGTGTTAGTGCACTGCTGCGTCCGTGTGAATCGCTTGGCATTGTCAGTGGTAGGTAGGTAGATAGACATGTACTTACAAATGCTTGAATGCATAGCCGTGCAGATGCAAATATCAACAACAACAGCAACGAAGCGAAGTGAAGTTGTTGTTGTTGTTGTTGTTTTCTGCAACAATGCGACAAATGGGCAAAATAAAAAGGACCAACCTGTTTGAACATGTATGCAAATGTATGGATATGCACACCTACATCTACCTATCTAATTTTCTATGCAATATTGGTATCAAATGAAAGGTTTTCAGCAGGACTTCGATATGAAGCTCTTTTTTTATTGTGACCCCTAGGCCGGGTCTCCAGATATGGGTCAAAACGAGGACCCGGATGATCCTTGAATGTTTCTGAGCAATATTGGCATAAAATGAAAGGTTTTGAGCAGGACTTCGATATGAAGCTCTTTTAATTGTGATCCCCTAGGCCGGGTCTCCAGATATGGGTCAAACGTGGACTCTGATGATCTTGCATGTTTCTGAGGAATACAAAACAAAACAACATAAAAAATTAAAAGTCAAAAACCAAAAACCAAAACAAACAAAAACAACAAAATAGTAGCAGTCACAATGACAACAAAAAATTATAAAAACGATAGTCGCCTTTTAATCCATAGAAAACCAGGAAAAAAGGAATAAGGAAAAGGGAATAAATATCCGATTTCGAAACAGTTTACACATAAATATTCGTGAATACCCGTTATTCACGCTTTAATTTTTTTAAAAGTATTTTAATGTTAAAATTTTGGCTTTGTTGCAATTTTCTACAGTGTGCCGAAGATCCCCATGCAGTTATTCCATGTATTAGGTATGACTCGGAAAGAGAAAAGTACGCTTGACGCCAAACGTTAAAGTTTGTACAGAAACTCAAGTGCTTTAAAAAATAAGACGATGTTCGTAGTTTTTTTTGCAGACAGGACACAAGCACATTCCATTTAAAATTGTCGTCCAGTATAACACCGAGATATTTGTAAGTATCAACAGTTTCTATCGTCGTTGTACATATACAGGGAGTCAAATTCTTATTATGCAAGCAATCGTTATTATGAAATAATAGTTTTATCACAGACTTGTTTACATGTGGTGACCTAATATGCATAAGTTTAGTCTTTTTTGCGTTAATAGCTAGTCCATTGTCATGCGACCATTTTGTGATTACGTCAAGTTTCCTTTGCATTATGTCTATCGCAGTATCAAGGTCTGGTAAAGGTAAAGGTAAAGGTAAAGGTAAAAGTAAAGGTAAAGGTAAAGGTAAAGGTAAAGGTAAAGGTAAAGGTAAAGGTAAAGGTAAAGGTAAAGGTAAAGGTAAAGGTAAAGGTAAAGGTAAAGGTAAAGGTAAAGGTAAAGGTAAAGGTAAAGGTAAAGGTAAAGGTAAAGGTAAAGGTAAAGGTAAAGGTAAAGGTAAAGGTAAAGGTAAAGGTAAAGGTAAAGGTAACGGTAAAGGTAAAGGTAAAGGTAAAGGTAAAGGTAAAGGAAAGGTAAAGGTAAAGGTAAAGGTAAAGGTAAAGGTAAAGGTAAAGGTAAAGGTAAAGGTAAAGGTAAAGGTAAAGGTAAAGGTAAAGGTAAAGGTAAAGGTAAAGGTAAAGGTAAAGTTAGAGGTAAAGTTAAGGTAAAGGCAAAGGTAAAGGTAAAGGTAAAGGTAAAGGTAAAGGTAAAGGTAAAGGTAAAGGTAAAGGTAAAGGTAAAGGTAAAGGTAAAGGTAAAGGTAAAGGTAAAGGTAAAGGTAAAGGTAAAGGTAAAGGTAAAGGTAAAGGTAAAGGTAAAGGTAAAGGTAAAGGTAAAGGTAAAGGTAAAGGTAAAGGTAAAGGTAAAGGTAAAGTTAGAGGTAAAGTTAAGGTAAAGGCAAAGGTAAAGGTAAAGGTAAAGGTAAAGGTAAAGGTAAAGGTAAAGGTAAAGGTAAAGGTAAAGGTAAAGGTAAAGGTAAAGGTAAAGGTAAAGGTAAAGGTAAAGTTAGAGGTAAAGGTAAAGGTAAAGGTAAAGGTAAAGGTAAAGGTAAAGGTAAAGGTAAAGGTAAAGGTAAAGGTAAAAGTAAAGGTAAAGGTAAAGGTAAAGGTAAAGTTAGAGGTAAAGTTAAGGTAAAGGCAAAGGTAAAGGTAAAGGTAAAGGTAAAGGTAAAGGTAAAGGTAAAGGTAAAGGTAAAGGTAAAGGTAAAGGTAAAGGTAAAGGTAAAGGTAAAGGTAAAGGTAAAGGTAAAGGTAAAGGTAAAGGTAAAGGTAAAGTTAGAGGTAAAGTTAAGGTAAAGGCAAAGGTAAAGGTAAAGGTAAAGGTAAAGGTAAAGGTAAAGGTAAAGGTAAAGGTAAAGGTAAAGGTAAAGGTAAAGGTAAAGGTAAAGGTAAAGGTAAAGGTAAAGGTAAAGGTAAAGGTAAAGGTAAAGGTAAAGGTAAAGGTAAAGGTAAAGGTAAAGGTAAAGGTAAAGGTAAAGGTAAAGGTAAAGGTAAAGGTAAAGGTAAAGGTAAAGGTAAAGGTAAAGGTAAAGTTAGAGGTAAAGTTAAGGTAAAGGCAAAGGTAAAGGTAAAGGTAAAGGTAAAGGTAAAGGTAAAGGTAAAGGTAAAGGTAAAGGTAAAGGTAAAGGTAAAGGTAAAGGTAAAGGTAAAGGTAAAGTTAGAGGTAAAGTTAAGGTAAAGGCAAAGGTAAAGGTAAAGGTAAAGGTAAAGGTAAAGGTAAAGGTAAAGGTAAAGGTAAAGGTAAAGGTAAAGGTAAAGATAAAGGTAAAGGTAAAGGTAAAGGTAAAGGTAAAGGTAAAGGTAAAGGTAAAGGTAAAGTTAGAGGTAAAGTTAAGGTAAAGGCAAAGGTAAAGGTAAAGGTAAAGGTAAAGGTAAAGGTAAAGGTAAAGGTAAAGGTAAAGGTAAAGGTAAAGGTAAAGGTAAAGGTAAAGGTAAAGGTAAAGGTAAAGGTAAAGGTAAAAAAGGTAAAGGTAAAGTTAGAGGTAAAGTTAAGGTAAAGGCAAAGGTAAAGGTAAAGGTAAAGGTAAAGGTAAAGGTAAAGGTAAAGGTAAAGGTAAAGGTAAAGGTAAAGGTAAAGGTAAAGGTAAAGGTAAAGGTAAAGGTAAAGGTAAAGGTAAAGGTAAAGGTAAAGGTAAAGGTAAAGGTAAAGGTAAAGGTAAAGGTAAAGGTAAAGGTAAAGGTAAAGGTAAAGGTAAAGGTAAAGGTAAAGTTAGAGGTAAAGTTAAGGTAAAGGCAAAGGTAAAGGTAAAGGTAAAGGTAAAGGTAAAGGTAAAGGTAAAGGTAAAGGTAAAGGTAAAGGTAAAGGTAAAGTTAGAGGTAAAGTTAAGGTAAAGGCAAAGGTAAAGGTAAAGGTAAAGGTAAAGGTAAAGGTAAAGGTAAAGGTAAAGGTAAAGGTAAAGGTAAAGGTAAAGGTAAAGGTAAAGGTAAAGGTAAAGGTAAAGGTAAAGGTAAAGGTAAAGGTAAAGGTAAAGGTAAAGGTAAAGGTAAAGGTAAAGGTAAAGTTAGAGGTAAAGTTAAGGTAAAGGCAAAGGTAAAGGTAAAGGTAAAGGTAAAGGTAAAGGTAAAGGTAAAGGTAAAGGTAAAGGTAAAGGTAAAGGTAAAGGTAAAGGTAAAGGTAAAGGTAAAGGTAAAGGTAAAGGTAAAGGTAAAGGTAAAGGTAAAGGTAAAGGTAAAGGTAAAGGTAAAGGTAAAGGTAAAGGTAAAGGTAAAGGTAAAGGTAAAGGTAAAGGTAAAGGTAAAGGTAAAGGTAAAGGTAAAGGTAAAGGTAAAGGTAAAGGTAAAGGTAAAGGTAAAGGTAAAGGTAAAGGTAAAGGTAAAGGTAAAGGTAAAGGTAAAGGTAAAGGTAAAGGTAAAGGTAAAGGTAAAGGTAAAGGTAAAGGTAAAGGTAAAGGTAAAGGTAAAGTTAGAGGTAAAGTTAAGGTAAAGGCAAAGGTAAAGGTAAAGGTAAAGGTAAAGGTAAAGGTAAAGGTAAAGGTAAAGGTAAAGGTAAAGGTAAAGGTAAAGGTAAAGGTAAAGGTAAAGGTAAAGGTAAAGGTAAAGGTAAAGGTAAAGGTAAAGGTAAAGGTAAAGGTAAAGGTAAAGGTAAAGGTAAAGGTAAAGGTAAAGGTAAAGGTAAAGGTAAAGTTAGAGGTAAAGTTAAGGTAAAGGCAAAGGTAAAGGTAAAGGTAAAGGTAAAGGTAAAGGTAAAGGTAAAGGTAAAGGTAAAGGTAAAGGTAAAGGTAAAGGTAAAGGTAAAGGTAAAGGTAAAGGTAAAGGTAAAGGTAAAGGTAAAGTAAAGGTAAAGGTAAAGGTAAAGGTAAAGGTAAAGGTAAAGGTAAAGGTAAAGGTAAAGGTAAAGGTAAAGGTAAAGGTAAAGGTAAAGGTAAAGGTAAAGGTAAAGGTAAAGGTAAAGGTAAAGGTAAAGGTAAAGGTAAAGGTAAGGTAAAGGTAAAGGTAAGGTAAAGGTAAAGGTAAAGGTAAAGGTAAAGGTAAAGGTAAAGGTAAGGTAAAGGTAAAGGTAAAGGTAAAGGTAAAGGTAAAGGTAAAGGTAAAGAAGGTAAAGGTAAAGGTAAAGGTAAAGGTAAAGGTAAAGGTAAAGGTAAAGGTAACGGTAAAGGTAAAGGTAAAGGTAAAGGTAAAGGAAAGGTAAAGGTAAAGGTAAAGGTAAAGGTAAAGGTAAAGGTAAAGGTAAAGGTAAAGGTAAGGTAAAGGTAAAGGTAAAGGTAAAGGTAAAGGTAAAGGTAAAGGTAAAGGTAAAGGTAAAGGTAAAGGTAAGGTAAGGTAAAGGTAAAGGTAAAGGTAAGGTAAAGGTAAAGGTAAAGGTAAAGGTAAAGGTAAAGGTAAAGGTAAAGGTAAAGGTAAAGGTAAAGGTAAAGGTAAAGGTAAAGGTAAAGGTAAAGGTAAAGGTAAAGGTAAAGGTAAAGGTAAAGGTAAAGGTAAAGGTAAGGTAAAGGTAAAGGTAAAGGTAAAGGTAAAGGTAAAGGTAAAGGTAAAGGTAAAGGTAAAGGTAAAGGTAAAGGTAAAGGTAAAGGTAAAGGTAAAGGTAAAGGTAAAGGTAAAGTTAGAGGTAAAGTTAAGGTAAAGGCAAAGGTAAAGGTAAAGGTAAAGGTAAAGGTAAAGGTAAAGGTAAAGGTAAAGGTAAAGGTAAAGGTAAAGGTAAAGGTAAAGGTAAAGTTAGAGGTAAAGTTAAGGTAAAGGCAAAGGTAAAGGTAAAGGTAAAGGTAAAGGTAAAGGTAAAGGTAAAGGTAAAGGTAAAGGTAAAGGTAAAGGTAAAGGTAAAGGTAAAGGTAAAGGTAAAGGTAAAGGTAAAGGTAAAGGTAAAGTTAGAGGTAAAGGTAAAGGTAAAGGTAAAGGTAAAGGTAAAGGTAAAGGTAAAGGTAAAGGTAAAGGTAAAGGTAAAGGTAAAGGTAAAGGTAAAGGTAAAGGTAAAGGTAAAGGTAAAGGTAAAGGTAAAGGTAAAGGTAAAGGTAAAGGTAAAGGTAAAGTTAGAGGTAAAGTTAAGGTAAAGGCAAAGGTAAAGGTAAAGGTAAAGGTAAAGGTAAAGGTAAAGGTAAAGGTAAAGGTAAAGGTAAAGGTAAAGGTAAAGGTAAAGGTAAAGGTAAAGGTAAAGGTAAAGGTAAAGGTAAAGGTAAAGGTAAAGGTAAAGGTAAAGGTAAAGGTAAAGTTAGAGGTAAAGTTAAGGTAAAGGCAAAGGTAAAGGTAAAGGTAAAGGTAAAGGTAAAGGTAAAGGTAAAGGTAAAGGTAAAGGTAAAGGTAAAGGTAAAGGTAAAGGTAAAGGTAAAGGTAAAGGTAAAGGTAAAGGTAAAGGTAAAGGTAAAGGTAAAGGTAAAGGTAAAGGCAAAGGTAAAGGTAAAGGTAAAGGTAAAGGTAAAGGTAAAGGTAAAGGTAAAGGTAAAGGTAAAGGTAAAGGTAAAGGTAAAGGTAAAGGTAAAGGTAAAGGTAAAGGTAAAGGTAAAGGTAAAGGTAAAGTTAGAGGTAAAGTTAAGGTAAAGGCAAAGGTAAAGGTAAAGGTAAAGGTAAAGGTAAAGGTAAAGGTAAAGGTAAAGGTAAAGGTAAAGGTAAAGGTAAAGGTAAAGGTAAAGGTAAAGGTAAAGGTAAAGGTAAAGGTAAAGGTAAAGGTAAAGTTAGAGGTAAAGTTAAGGTAAAGGCAAAGGTAAAGGTAAAGGTAAAGGTAAAGGTAAAGGTAAAGGTAAAGGTAAAGGTAAAGGTAAAGGTAAAGGTAAAGGTAAAGGTAAAGGTAAAGGTAAAGGTAAAGGTAAAGGTAAAGGTAAAGGTAAAGGTAAAGGTAAAGGTAAAGGTAAAGGTAAAGGTAAAGGTAAAGGTAAAGGTAAAGGTAAAGGTAAAGGTAAAGGTAAAGGTAAAGGTAAAGGTAAAGGTAAAGGTAAAGGTAAAGGTAAAGGTAAAGGTAAAGGTAAAGGTAAAGGTAAAGGTAAAGGTAAAGGTAAAGGTAAAGGTAAAGGTAAAGGTAAAGTTAGAGGTAAAGTTAAGGTAAAGGCAAAGGTAAAGGTAAAGGTAAAGGTAAAGGTAAAGGTAAAGGTAAAGGTAAAGGTAAAGGTAAAGGTAAAGGTAAAGGAAAGGTAAAGGTAAAGGTAAAGGTAAAGGTAAAGGTAAAGGTAAAGGTAAAGGTAAAGGTAAAGGTAAAGGTAAAGGTAAAGGTAAAGTTAAAGGTAAAGGTAAAGGTAAAGGTAAAGGTAAAGGTAAAGGTAAAGGTAAAGGTAAAGGTAAAGGTAAAGGTAAAGGTAAAGGTAAAGGTAAAGGTAAAGGTAAAGGTAAAGGTAAAGGTAAAGGTAAAGGTAAAGGTAAAGGTAAAGGTAAAGGTAAAGGTAGAGGTAAAGTTAAGGTAAAGGTAAAGGTGAAAGGTAAAGGTAAAGGTAAAGGTAAAGGTAAAGGTAAAGGTAAAGGTAAAGGTAAAGGTAAAGGTAGAGGTAAAGGTAAAGGTAAAGGTAAAGGTAAAGGTAAAGGTAAAGGTAAAGGTAAAGGTAAAGGTAAAGGTAAAGGTAAAGGTAAAGGTAAAGGTAAAGGTAAAGGTAAAGGTAAAGGTAAAGGTAAAGGTAAAGGTAAAGGTAAAGGTAAAGGTAAAGGTAAAGGTAAAGGTAAAGGTAAAGGTAAAGGTAAAGGTAAAGGTAAAGGTAAAGGTAAAGGTAAAGGTAAAGGTAAAGGTAAAGGTAAAGGTTTAGTTTAGTTTTATTACTCACAAAAATTATAAAGGTAAAGGTAAAGGTAAAGGTAAAGGTAAAGGTAAAGGTAAAGGTAAAGGTAAAGGTAAAGGTGAAGGTAAAGGTAAAGGTAAAGGTAAAGGTAAAGGTAAAGGTAAAGATAAAGGTAAAGGTAAAGGTAAAGGTAAAGGTAAAGGTAAAGGTAAAGGTAAAGGTAAAGGTAAAGGTAAAGGTAAAGGTAAAGTTAAAGGTAAATGTAAATGTAAATGTAAAGGTAAAGGTAAAGGTACAGGTAAAGGTAAAGGTAAAGGTAAAGGTAAAGGTAAAGGTAAAGGTAAAGGTAAAGGTAAAGGTAAAGGTAAAGGTAAAGGTAAAGGTAAAGGTAAAGGTAAAGGTAAAGGTAAAGGTAAAGGTAAAGGTAAAGGTAAAGGTAAAGGTAAAGGTAAAGGTAAAGGTAAAGGTAAAGGTAAAGGTAAAGGTAAAGGTAAAGGTAAAGGTAAAGGTAAAGGTAAAGGTAAAGGTAAAGGTAAAGGTAAAGGTAAAGGTATAGGTAAAGGTAAAGGTAAAGGTAAAGGTAAAGGTAAAGGTAAAGGTAAAGGTAAAGGTAAAGGTAAAGGTAAAGGTAAAGGTAAAGGTAAAGGTAAAGGTAAAGGTAAAGGTAAAGGTAAAGGTAAAGGTAAAGGTAAAGGTAAAGGTAAAGGTAAAGGTAAAGGTAGAAATGTAATTTTCACTAAAGTTGGCATTTTCATTACCATTGAGTTCATGGAGTCCAGCTTTTCATAATTTAAAATTTCTAACAGTTAACGTGGCAATAGCAATAATGTACCACTGGTGTTAAGGGAAAATTTGTATATAATGCACCACGATCCGATAAAAATTACTTTTTCCGGGAGGTACGGGGGTCTCACAGATCACAAAAAAATCCCACCGGCCGGACGATTATAGTGCAGGAGATATTCCTTTTTAAATTAATGTGTGTAGGAGACCTTTTTGCTTTAAAAAAATAAAATAATAAGTGCTTAACCGGAAGATTTCTCCCTGTTAAGAAATTTATTTGACAGCTCGCCATACAATTTACGTCAAATTAACCCCCGATTAAATTAACCGTTGATGGTGAAAACGGCCCTAAGATATCCTTCAGCGATAGATTTATATACGAGATAATCAATTGATTTCAGTAAAAAACCATATATACGAGTAATAATAAAAATCTATCTGCAAAAAATCTGTACCCTATCGACTCTGGTGTTGCCATATGGCAACATAAGCAAAAACAGCAAAAACACCATCTCAAACAAAAATTTTTACACCACTTATTTTCTTTTCCTGAATTTTGACTAAAAACCTTTGCAAACAATGCAACTTGATAGTGTTTTTACTTTTTTTTTTAATAAATTATTGTCACTTACTTATTAGGTCTGCTGATTTTTTGTAATTTTTTTTTTTCACTTTTTTTGTTTCACTCAACTTCACTATGTTATAACTATGAAATCTTTCACTCAAATTTTATGTTCTATGCAACAAGTATTAGCGCCGATATTTCTGCGTCATAGCGGTTATCGCTCACCCTTTTACGTCAATTCATTCGGTTTTTAAAGACTTTAAAAAGAACCTCTCACTGCGTTGCCATATAGCAACGCCAGGGTTATTCGGAAAGCTGAAGGCAAAACAGATGCTAATCGATCGGGCACCCCAAAGCGATCACACATCATTGCAAACCGTGGTTTACTATATCGTGGAGTATACATTCTTCGCACGGTTGGTGTATGGATTTCCGAACTAGGAGGTTCATAATTTTCCAATGCATGCACATATGGTGCGGTTGGTTGAAATATTGGACCAGATGATGCACCTGGATGTTAAGATGGTAACACAGTCGATATTTCTGTTTCGACTGGCAAATGTTCAGGTATTGTAAGTCTGCGTTCGTTATGCTGATCCAACATGAATTCATGGAGTCAGTCAGGAATTTTGCCACAATTACATCGAGCTGTTTTGAGCTGGCATTTAGGTACATTTTCCGATGTAAGATATTTTCGTTTTGCTGTCAACAAATTCTCGGAATTTAGCATCATTTTTTGTTTATCTCTTACAAGCTTCACAGTAATTTTTCAATAATGTGCCCAATTTCGTAATAATATTTTTTTTCAATAACCTCAATATTTAATTTGTTTCACATTTGTATCAATTTGTCGCAAACGTGTGGGGTGAATGTGTCGCATGAAACCATTTTATTTTCATTTTTGCAACGAGCAGCCAAGAAAAAATAATGTTTCAAAATCTCGCTTGTAGTTGGAAGCGAAATATCGCATAATTCAGCCTCTAAACCGAACGCCAATACGTTTTGCAAAGGCATATCTTCGCTATAGAAGAAAAAAACGCAGTGTTTTGTTGAGGAAGAAAGACGCAAACTTTTTTTTTCAAAGAAAGACGCATTAAAAATATTTTTTGAAAGAAAGACTCTTCATTTCTTTTGATAACGAAGAAAGACGCTTTATTTTGTTTTATTATAAAGAAAGACGCATTTAAATATGTTTTAGGAAAGAAAGAGATATTCAATTTTTTTTCTTCGTCAATATTAATGCTAAAGCGTCTTTCTTCGTAGTTAATAATGCTAATGCGTCTTTCTTCGTCGAAATATTTTATAATGCGTCTCTGTTCGTCGACATGTTTTGTAAAGCCTCTTTCTTCCCCGACATATTTTTAATGCGTCTTTTTTCGGCGACAAATTACTGGCATGCGTCTTTCGTCTTCCGGAGCGACGATATGTTCTAGATTTGATGATGCTGATGCTTCTGCGTCTCCATCTCCATTATCCATATTTTTTATATCTTAAATAAAAAAATGTTTTTTATTAGCACTGCACAGTTTATACATCATACATTTATTTCTAAAACTTACATCTGCGCAGATATTTTAAAATGCGTATTTAATTTTATGTGTATTTGATACTGTGGTAGTTTATAATAAATTAAGAAAAATGCTTCAAATGAACTGAAAGCAATAGAAGAATAAAAAATAAGAAACAAAGAATAAATAGAATAAAATAAAAAATAGAATAATATAGGTGATTCACAAAGTGTCATAAAGTCATATGTCATATTAAAATATTGTTATATAAGACTTTTCCGAAGCTATAAAAGACTTTTCCGAAGCCCTGTGAAGAAGTAAGCAAAAACAGTTGATCAAATACGACGACCCAAAAACATATCGTACAGAGTTGTAATTTTTTAGTACACATAAAGCATAGAATGCAACAACAAAATATTATGACTTATGACGATATGACGCAATACGACAGGTTGTGAATCCCCTAATAGAATATTTTTATTATTTTGCGCTATTAACAACTGACAATGGTAATTTATCAATATTTTCACGAAAAATTTGCAGTTTCACAAAGCCAAAACTGCCTGAAAGAGCGTTCTAGTGCTTTTGCGATGTACTAGAGAGTTCTTAACCCTTAAATGCGCGTTGTTGTACGTATACAACGAACTAAAAACGCGTTTTTGCAAGCACTTCATAAGATTATTTTCTCTTTAGTGTGAACACATTATAAGTTTCAATTACCAAGAACATATATTTCAACGGCTGGCAACACTTTTCCGTACTTTTGTTGTTATTTTCGCAAAGTGAAACTCTGTCAACAATAAAAAATGTGTAACGGTTAATCCTAATTTTCACATGTGGTGTGAAAGCTATATTTTTACTGACATGTTCTTAAAAAAATATTTATTTGACAGAAAATAACTTACAATTTATTAAAACACTGATATTTATAAGTAAAAACCAAGCTGTTGAGGTAATTTATAACTATTTTCCATTGTTGTATAAAAACAAGAGTGCGCATTGAGCGATGTAATAAAACATGCTATACGATGTTTTTGTATTCATAACTTTTAGAATGTCGCACTTAACTGATGCTGAAATTGCGAAGTATTTAGATGACTTGGAAGGTTCTGAAGATGGGTTCGAGCAGTCAGACTCTGAATTTGAAGATGAAGAAATCGAAATGGCACAAATCCAAAACCTCTCTGGGGCTAATATAGGGGAGGATGAAGAAATCGAGATAACACACGACGAAGACCTTTTTGAGGCTTATGAAGAAGTTCAAATATCTAGGGAAAGCGGAAATAATAATGAACCCGAAAATAATGAACTGACTCAAAGAGGGACTATCACGTCTGTAAAACATACGAGGCCATTTATATGGCGTAAAACAAATTTGAACATCCGCAGTATTGAATTTACGGGCGATACTGAACTTTCGGAAGATTTGTTGAATAAGAGAACTCCATTAGAGTTTTTAGTTTCTTTTTTACATCGGACTTAAAAAATAAAATCATATATGAGAGCAACCTATATGCCAACCAACAAGATATATCAAATCCTACACCAATGTCTGAAAATGATTTCAATAAGTTTTTGGGTATTTTGATTTACACTTCTGTTACAAAATTTCCTTATACTAGGTTATACTGGAGTGACAAATATGGATTTGAGCCCATACAAAATACTATGTCACAGAAAATATTTGAAAAATTGAGGTCCATCATACATTTTAACGATAACAGCCACGAACTTCCCAGAGATCACTCCGACTACGATAAATTATATAAGATTCGACCGATAATTGATTAACTAAATGACACCTTCAGGAAAGTTCCTCTGGAGCAAAGGCTGTCCATTGACGAACAAATGTGTGCAACAAAGATGTCACATTATACCAAGCAATATTTACCCAACAAACCACATAAGTGGGGATTTAAGTTTTAAATTATCTCCAGCCTTCAAGGCTGTGCCCATAAATTTGAGATCTATACTGGTAGCAACAACAAAAATATACCTGACTCCAATGAACCTAATTTAGGAGAAGCTGGTAATACTGTGGTTCGGTTAGCTCGTTTAGTGCCAAGAGGTGTAAATCATATTATCTATTTTGATAATTTTTACACCTCTTTACCTCTTGTCACATTCCTTGCCAAGGAAGGTATTTATTCTGTCGGAACTGTTCGCATCAATCGACGACGAAACTGTAAACTTCCAGATAAAAAGTCGATAATAAAGAGAAACATACCCAGAGGATTTTATGAAGAGAACACTGCTACCGTAGATGGTGTAGTTGTTAGTGCAGTTGTTTGGAACGACAATAAAGTCGTCAACTTATTATCAACTTACGTAGGCGCTGAGACAGTCGCAACAATAACGCGGTACGACAAAGTAAGAAAGGAACGAGTTTCAATCCCATGTCTGATTATTTTTTTAAATATCATACTGAATAAATAAAGAAGCATTTACAAAAATGTGTTTTCATACTTAATACATTCTGGTGAGTGCGCACTGTTGTATAAAAACAACATACAATTTTTTGTCTAAATACCACTTTAAAAATTGCCTAAATTTTTTTTTATTATTTGTAGTGTACTAAAGAGGTTTTAAGATACCATATACATATATTTTTTTTATAAAAAAATAAAAAATCGCGAATCTAAGGGTTAACTATTTTTTTGGCTACAATTTTTGTGTTTAGTTTGGCTGTTATAGGCCAATATATCAAAAAAAAAAAAAACCTGAAAAAAGTGGTGAATTTTCTACATTTTTGACTATTTGACCATTAAAACGAAGTTTTTTTTTAAGTAATATGTTCTGAGAAATTGTAGCCCGAAACAATAGTTACAACTTTGCTTTTGAAAACAAGTCAAACTTAGTAGTAGTAGTTAGTTTAGTAGTTTACGAAATATGAGCCCTAGAAAATTTGCAAATTTTCCAAAAAAACTCAGTCTGAGAAAAACTGCAAGCCAAGAAGTGTTTTCACCGTAGACGTATAGTCTAGTGAACTTTTTAGCTCAGTACATTCCCAAGAATCAGAAACGCGAAGCGCCCGTTAAGATTTTCAAATCGTCCACCCTATTGTACATACAAATATTTTTCCTCCAGGCTCCTAAAAACTATATTATATTTTTTATTATACATAAATATGTACCTCCTCTTTACATTTCATGTTTCATTTGCACACTCGTTTCCCACTCTCGTCTACTGCAGGTTTGGTGGTCACCCTGTCCCAGCCGTGAGTGTCCAGAGGAGCCGGAACTTGATTTAGCTGTGAGCGAGTGTATGGACTATTGCCTGTTACGGGAGCAGGGACAACAACCAACTTCCTCTTTGTATGGTCCATCGCCAAATTATTATTCATCCATACCAATTGCGAAAACAACACAAATGAGCACAACAATAAAAATGAGCACAATTTCAAGTGCAATTAGAGGCATTGAGTCAGTAACAACAACAGGGATACCCCAATCAACATTTGTGGATAAATTGGCTGGTCCATCGGGTACCACATATTCACCTTTCTTGTCGTCATCTCCGCTATTGCAATCGCAGCAACAGCCACCAACTGTAGCAATTCCAACTAAAGCTTCTGAGACAGCAGCAGCTGCAGCGGCAGCAGCTCGTGCCGAAACTGCTGCCGCAGCGGCAGCCGCATTTACTACTCCCGGTCCTGTCTCCCGCTTTCACGATGTATTTAATATGTCATCGTCAATGTTCCCGCCAGTAGCAACATCGGCGCTTTCGGATATGGAGTTGGGATGGAATTGTAAGTGACAGTAAAATTATGAAAAGAAAAATTGCAAATACCTACATAGTTGCGTTGGCTCTGGGCTATACTCGTGCATGAGCGCATAACTTTTACATTTGCATGAATAAATGTGTGCGTGGACATGTACCACTTTCTTGCAGAAAGCCATTGATCGTGTCAAACTAGTTTATAAACTAATATCATGTCTCCACATAACGCGTTTCGCTCTTTTTTCTGCATTCACTCTCTCAATCTTCGTTCGACCTCGAAACCAGTGCCGAGACTCGTTAATTTCCATACATTTTTCTCAGAGCGAATGAAGATTGAAACACTTGTTTCGATCTCAATCCTCTTGCCAACCCCGATGATATCGATGCCTTCTCTAATTTTGTATCGAAATCTCACACAGACCGAAACAAAAACGCAAAAATAAGCAAACATACAAACATTCAAAAAGAACAAAAGAAATGTTAAACTGAATAACGATCAGCCATGCGGAGACGGGTTATTTAGCGAGATGTTTCGCTAGATGTTTGGCTGGAGAATCAAGTTATGTGGAGACGGGCTTTAACTTGCCGTGGCTGGTTTGAGCTGTTCTGCGTGTATAACGGGGATAGGTCTTCTCCGAGGACATCGCAATGTTAACTGGACTAATTTTATTATATGAAATATTTTTAATTTTGGGCTAGTTCGTTGTGACTATGTGGGTGATCGTCAAAACAAGCAATGATCCTGAAGCGATGATTTTACTAGCCCAATGGATGACTATATGTGACATGTTTATAGCTAGTAGACTGTGACACAATAATTTTTCCATGGTTGTGTTTCTGAACTTAAGGTTTGACATGGCAGACAGTTAACTTTATGAGAAGCTGACTCTTTTGGTAGACTTTTGTAAAATGTGCTTGATCCGCAGAATGAAGTTAACTTCTTAGGCGGCGATACAGAGTTTTATGGAGAGTGAAATTTCAAAAAGGAAATATACGCTGATTTCCGTTGCACGGAAATAGCAAACAGCATAATGTCAAAACGTTTACCCGGCTTTACCCTGAATCTTTTTGGACGATCAAATAAAAGGTATTGAACATGGCTTTGACATAGAGACGTACTCATTATGATTCCCAGGTAGGGTCCCCATATATCGTAGAAACAAAAAACGCGAAACCCGAAGCGAAAAAACATACCGGCAAAACATTTTAGTTCGTTTTTACTCTGAGCTCGTCAAATGACAGGTATTGGGCAGGGCTTTTACATAAAGATGTACTGATTATGATTTCTAGGTCGGGTCAAAATATGGACCCGGATGACCCCTGAATATTTCTGAGCAATATTGGTATCAAATGAAAGGTGTTGGGCAGGGCTTTTACATAGAGATGTACTGATTATGATTTCTAGGTCGGGTCCCCAGATATGGGTCAAAATATGGACTATGATAACACCGGAATATATCTAAGCAATCTTGGTATCACATTATAGGTGCTGAGCAGGGCTTTTACATAGAGATGTACTGATTATGATTTCTAGGTCGGGTCCCCAGGTGTGGGTCAAAATTTTCACCTGGATAACCGCGGTATATTTCTGAGTAATATTGGTATCAAATGAAAGGTCTTGAGCAGTACTAAAACATAGAGCTCTTTTCAGTACAATTTTTTACAATATGACGGTCTAGCGAATCTATCGCATGGGGCTTAAATCTACCGCATCTTAAGATTCATTCTTTGTTTAATTAAGTACTTTGAAAATATGGTGCTAGAAAACTTAGTGGAGCTCTTTTATGTTTAATATTTTATTAAAACACGCCCAAAATGTTCCACCACCCGATCATGACGAAGTGCGAATAGCAGTATTTCGGCGTAAGAATAATAAAGCACCGGGCACTGACGGCTTGCCAGCCCAGCTTTTCAAACATGGTGGCGAAAAGTTGATAAGGAGCATGCATCAACTCCTATGCAGAATATGGTCAGACGAGCGCATTCTCGACGATTGGAACTTAAGTGTGCTCTGCCCAATCCATAAAAAAGACTCCACAGTACGCGCCAATTATCGTGGGGTAAGCCTTCTGAATATCGCATATATGTAAGGTCTTAGCTAGTGTATTGTGCGAAAGACTGAAGCCCACCGTCAACAAGCTGATTGGACCTTATCAGTGTGGCTTCAGACCTGGTAAATCTACCATCGACCAGATATTCACAATACGCCATAATACGGAAAAAACTCATTAAAAAGGAACCGACACACACCATCTTTTTGTCGATTTTAAAGCCGCTTTTGATAGCACGAATTGGAATTGCCTATATGCCGCAATGTCTGAATTTGGTTTCCCTGCTAAACTTATACGGCTATGCCAAATGACGCTGACTAACACCACCAGCACCGTCAGAATTGGGAAGGACCTCTCCAAGCCGTTCGAGACCAAACGAGGTTTCAGACAAGGTGACTCTCTTTCGTGTGACTTCTTCAACTTGATGCTGGAAAAGATAATACGACCTGCAGAACTCCACCGTGCAGGAAACATCTTATACCACAAGAGTGTGCAACTGCTGGCGTACGCCGATGACATCGACATCGTTGGCACTAATACGCGCGCCGTATATTCTGCCTTCTCCAAGCTGGATAAAGAGGCTAAGAAAATTGGCTTGGCGGTCAACGAGGATAAGACGAAGTACCTCCTGTCAACACACAAAGAAACAGCACGCCTTGGCAGCCACGTCACTGTTGATAGCTACAAATTCGAAACAGTTAAGGACTTCGTCTATTTGGGAACCAGCATTAACACCAAAAATAATGTCAGCACTGAAATCCAACGAAGAATCATTCTTGCCAACCAAAAATCACACTCTACAGGACACCCATCGTTCCAGTCCTCATGTACGGCGCAGAAGCATGGACTATATCAAAAGCAGATGAGATGGCGCATGGAGTATTCGAAAGGAAAGTTCTTCGGAGTATTTATTGACCTTTGCGCGTTGGCGAGGGCGAGTATCGACGGAGATTTAACAATGAGCTGTACGAGCTCTACGCAGACTTCGACATTGTTCAGCGAATAAAGATCCAGCGGCTTCGCTGAGCAGGTCATGTAGCGAGAATGGATGAAGGTGCTCCGACCAAGAAAGTATTTCTGTCGAAACCCGCTGAGCGCAGAAGAAAAGGGAGACCTCCACTGCATTGGGAAGATCAGGTGGACAATGATGCTGGCTCCCTAGGTATTCCCATATGGCGTCACGCTGCACGAAACAGAAATAGCTGGCACGCTATGGTGGACTCGGCCAAAATCATCTAGAAGGTTACGTATCAATTAAGTACGTAAGTAAGTTTTGAAAGTTCAATATCTACTCTGAAAAAAAAACGTTGTAAATCTAAAGACTTTCGCTGTTAAATCAACTACTTTCCGGAGTTGAAATGTGCCCAACAACGCTCCGTTGTTGTTTCAAAGGTGCGAGTGTTGTTGATTCAAATACTTTTGATATTTAAGTTAACAACGGAACCTGTTGAATCAAATACTTTTACATTTAAGTTGACAGTTTTTGCTTTTGAATTAACAGCGGACACCGTTGATTTAAATAATTTTCGTATTTAAGCTAACAATTTTTGCTTTTGAATTAACCGCAAAAGTTTTTGGTCCAAAAACGGGCACCGTTGAAGCAAATACTTACGCATTTACATAAGTTAACCTCAAAAAAAATTTAAACAATAGTATTTTTTTTTAAATAATAAATATTATTTTATTTTATTTTATAAAATAGGTTTATAAAACAGGTAAAATTGGAAAATTTTATGATAAAATTTTTAAATTATTTACATGCAATTCCATTGCTTTGCGCAATGTGTCATTTGATTCGCCAGCGCGCGCATGCCCTTCGGTATATTTCTGACATACACTAATGCCGTGGTTATGCTACCAATGTTGCTTGCGAATCAAAATCGGAAACATTTCGTGATTGGTGAGAGGTTGTTATGCTTACATTGATGATTGGAGCGCACATACACAACATAACACATTATTACCCCGAAACCTCGGCTGCTGGCTGCCTGTTTCACACAGCAAATTTGCTGGATGTGAGAGTCCGAAAATTCACCGTCGGAGTGCACAACAACAATTACACCGTGCTCGACCAGCATTGGTAGCATAACCACGCCATAAACTATCCATCATGCCATCCACATCACCTCGTGTCACTGATGCACCTGTTTGTGTTGGAGAGGCAGCTATTTTGAAGAGTACAGCAGGCATTTCATATTTCTGATAGATCTCCTTCCAGGTACATATGTACATACATACATATGTGAACATGCCGCGTTCGGCCAGTTGGGAAAACTATTTTGTAGGGAATCTACATATGGATGTATGTATGTACAATTACATGTATGCAATTGCATGTACATATGTATGTACATATGTACATATATTTTTCCCCAAAATTTATGTATGTACATATGTAAATGAATTGAACGAATGAAAAAAAAATTTCTATTTTCTTATTATTTTTTCCGTCTACTTTCTTTATACATAAAAACTTTTCAACAGCAAGGGAGTTTTTGAATCAACAACGCCTGCCTTTGAATTAACTACGGAAAGTTGTTGAATCAAAAACTTTGCCGTTAAAACAAATACTTTTGCCGTTGAATCAAAGACGGAAATTCAACAGCGGAAAGTTGTTGATTTAACTACGGGTATTTCTTTCAGAGTACGAGTTTTACAAAAACAAGATGACTTGTAATTGAAGGGGTTTCTATTACCATTACATGTAATTGAAAATAACTCAGTGGCAATTACATGTAATTGTATTTGTATATTTTCAATTACAAATGTTTCAATTACAATTACATTGAAAATGTAATTTGAAAGTTTTCAATTACAGTTACTTGTAATTGTCATGTAATCAATGACAAAATGTTATTGAGGATACCCCTGTCTGCTCCTAACACTGGAAGTTTCATCTCTGGAATTTTGTATTTCCTTGTAAACAGCACCAACTCTGTTTTGGCCGAATTAACCCCAAGACCTTTGTCCTGATAAATAACACTTGTTCGCTTCTTACTGTCTACTATACCCGTTTTATTTCTTTTGGCGCAATTCTGCTTACATACACGCTGCCAGAATAATTGTACCCAAATTAAATTTAATTTTAAAAATAATTTGCGTATATTTGTGAAAATATGCTGGCATCTCGTTTTTCGGCATCTTCATTATGAAATATATGTGTCGGCTCCACCCTATTAAAAAGAAAGATTCCGGGTCCGGGCGCATAATATCGAAATTTCCCCTTACCATTTACCATGCGTAACAAAAATATACTATATGCTAATAAATATTTTATTTAATTTATTTTGTATTATATTTTTCTCTCCTATTCACAGATAATATCAATTTTGTCTTCTTTATTTGTGAAAGTAAAATATCAATACCCTTTCGTATTAGCGATGGTTCGGTATTGGCGTTAGCATACATAATTGTGACGGTGTCATATACGCTGTGCTGTTATTGGCTTTGTGGTGGTGCCATTTTACACTAGCGCTATATTGGTGCTGGTATTAGCGCACGAAATTGAGTCAGTGTTATATTGCAATAGCGCATCATTGAGTTGGCGCTACATTGAGTTGGCGCATTTTCCAAATCGGTGTTAGCGCAATAACACCAGGGTTGGCGCCAGCGCAATTGCGAGGCGCAGCGCAGTGTTACCCATGCCTACTTTGTCCTTGGTCCACCTTTCTAGCAGTCGTAATTTGGTCTGCATGATGTCACAAAGCGTCTGTTGAAAATTTACCACTCACCATCACCGCAAGGTCGTCCTCATACGCTATGACTTTAGAGCCTCCCCCCTCTTCCAAGGCCACCAGTAATCAGTTCATTACTGCCACCCATAAAAGGGTAGAGAGAACTCCTCCCTGCGGCGTGCCTCTTTCAACGAGTTTGCTTGTCGAAGTTCCGGCTAGATCTGCAAGTACCCTCCTGTCCTTTAGCATTTGGTCTACTAGAGACACTACCCATGGTTCGACACCCAAATTCGCCAGATGTTCAGTGATCGCATTTGAAGTGACGTTGTTAAATGCACCCTCTACGTCTAGGAATACTGCCAGTGTGAATTTCTTCTCCGCTAAGGATTTCTCAATACTCGAAACGATTCCATGCAACACCGTCTCTGTGGATCTTCCCTTTATGTACGCGTGTTTTCCCCCAACTCTCTCCCTAATGTGAGATTCCAGCAATCTCTCCAATACCTTGAGCTGGAAGGACGCTAGACTGATAGGCCTATAATCTTTAGGGCTAATATGGGACGCCCTTCCTGCCTTCGGGGTGAATATCCTCCAAGAGCTTGGAATATGCCCTTGGGAAATCATTCCGTTGCATATAGCTAACAGCCAGGGAGCACTTATTTCCACTGACTTCTGAAATTGCACCGGTGTCACCCCATCTGTGAGATGATGGCCTAGATGAAGCTGGCAACCCCCTCCACTCACTGTGAGCTGTTTTCCGTCCACAGTCCCTGGAAAGTGTGTCGTTAGCAGGGTACCCGGACATAATCCCAAGGGCCATAGTCCCAATTTTTTTATTTGGGATTATGTCGCTCCCCCTAGGGTGACATAACCCCAACTTTTTTACTTGGGCTTATGTCACCCTAGGCGTAGTGACTTAATCCCAATTGGGATAATGCCATTTTCAAGCCAAAAAACATTTGAGTTGTCTTTCTTAGATTTTATTACATTAAGCAAAAGAAATAAGGCTAAGCTTTCCTTTACCGACTCATTATTGTAACTTCTATAATATCGGGAATTTTTTATGAAAATCACAGGGAACGTTCAGGGAGGCCTGATAAACAAATACATATATTTTTTCACTTAAATATTAACAGTTTTGCCAAAGATGAAGTACTTAAATAGACTTGTTCTCAAAAAATTACATTTCAAAAAATATAAATAAAGAACTGCTCATACGCGGTTTCGGTCTTCTTTGTCATCAATACATGTATGACAGGAAATATCTAAAATTAAAAATGTTTACATATATACAGACTTTTTTCAATAAAACGATAGGTATATACATATGTTTATAAGAACATGAAAATTTGGGAAAAAATCGTGCTATTTTTTCTTCCAAATTTTCGTCTGCGGCGCTTTTTTCCTAATATAACGATACATTGATAGGTATATACATATGGATGTACACTAGTCCATACAAAAAAAGTACATACCTGAGTGATTAATGTAATGATAGCTATATATACATATATGTACATATGTATGAAAATTTGGAAGCAAAAATCGCGATTTTGCTTCGCACTAGTACCTACTCGAGTGATTTGGTATTCTGGCTCTCTTTTATTTTGGATTATGTCACTCCCACATAGATGACATAATCCCAAGTAAAAAAATTGGGATTATGTCACACCATGGTGAGTGACATAATTCCAAATTTTAAAATTGGGGTTATGCCACTTGGGATTAAATCACGGCATCCGTTAGCAATAGGTCCAGCGTTTTTTTTTCTGTCTCTGTACACGTCCCGTCAGATTTTTGCAAGCATCCGGGAGCGCTTCGCATCGAAACGGATAACAGTTTCCTTAATCTGGATCTGAGACAGATTCCATATCACTGGAAAAGTTCCTCCATGAGGTTTCTTTGCTTCTTGCCCTCTCAATAGCCGCAGCGCGGCAAGTAGTGGGACCCTGTAGCGCATGAGCCCCTAGTTCATTGGGGGTGAGCTCTTCTGACTTTTTAAGAGTGTCGGCCTCTTTATTTAAATTAAAAGAATGTTGTTCCATAGTTGAACCCACGAGTGCGAGACTGTGCTATATATGAGGTGGGTTTTGTCGAAGGCTGGGGTAATGCTCAAGGTCAAGTAGAAGTCCCACAAACTCCCACTGAATAAAGAACAGAGTATTTATGTGTTAAGATCGAACACGCACACACGGCTTGCGATATGGATGAGCTAGCAGCTTTCCGTCACAAGAGAGAGAGAGAGCAGCGGTCGGATGAATCGGAAGAGAATGAGAGTAGCTAGCAGCGGACGGATGAATCTGGAGAGTAGCTAGCAGCGGTCGGATGTTAGAGAGAGAGCAGCCTACAGCGGTCGTACGACGGAGAGGTGCCAGGAGTGTCGGTATCCTGAAGTACGGTCGGTATAGTAAATCCTATTACCTCTCTTAGTTAGCAGCTCGGCTTCGGAAATCTGCGGAGACTCTGGTCAGTTATACTGACTCCTCCGCTCTCCATGGTTGCCTAACCTGGAGGCGTCAGGAGGGCGGAGTTGTGCCAGCTGAGACTTCGTGGGTGGATCCGTGAGCAGGGGGAAGGCGCAACTTACTAACTTCCAATGTTCACGCATCGTTTCACGGCCGGAGCCATGGCCGAGCGGAGGAAGTGTGGTGTCACAATGGCGGTCCATCTTCACTCAGCGTCCCAATGACGGCATCTCCTCTGCTCAGCCAATCCAAAAAAGCCTGGCTCTTCTGCATCCATGATTTGTGGTCATGGAAGCGTCGCAGCCCAACGCCAGAGCCAAGTGGTGGAGGGATTGAAGTGTCAGAAGAGCAGCGGCCCGCCTTCACTCAACTGGTGCGCCAGCGAGTTGATCCCACACGGCGTCCTAGCTAAGCGAAGAATGACCGACACTACTGACGGCCTCCTCCACCTAGGCCAGCTAGCATGAACCAATGTCTTTGGAGACATGTGTACTCCCTGGCTTACCTGCGGAGACTGACTTGAGTTTGCCAATTACTGAGCTTTTATATGGCCGCTGCGCTAGGCTGTCCAATAATTGACGTGTTTCTTGCATGTGTAACAATCGCAGCGCGTGCGAACGAACAAGTGAAACACTGCTGGTGGTTGATGCTAAACAGCGTAGTTGTTGGTATGCCCAGACGCGTATTTGTACCCAAGGTTGTTTCACTTTATTTGATGTAAAAAGTAAAATCGCAGGTGGACGCAGGTAGACTTTATGAATTCTGGTTAAGCAATATTCAAGAAATAACTACAGTTAATTTCACGAATACCTTTTTTGACCTTTTTTTATTTTCCATCAAAGTTTGAAAAGGGCCTAAAAATAGGCTTGTCGTAAAACGGGTATATCCGATAAATTTTTCTAGAGAACAAGAAATTCAATTTTTTGTTTAAACTTAGAATTGAATTACCTTTCACCAAAATACAAAGAAGTAGCAACCGGCCGCTTTACCTTCAGGCAAATAATTTTAAATGAAAAAATAGAACAAAATAACACATTTTTTCTGTCTTGAAAATTACACAATTATTTGAAATATTGAACAAGATGTAAGAAGTTAACTTCTATCACGTGTACTGTGCTACACGCGGGAGCTTTTTTTTTTATTCTTGCAACGTTTTACCGGCAGAGGCGACCTTATACGATGTCTGAAATCGTCGTTTCCACCTGTAAAGTTGTGCAATCGTCATTCGGACCGGAAAATCGTACGAATTGCGACGCCATCCACCATCTGGCAATCCTGATGCGGTCGTCTTTAACTGAGCTATTAACCAGTTATTAATGAGTTTTGCTCTGTAAATATTTAATAGTGTATCTTTATTTTTCTCCTCTCTATCCCGTGGATTGCATAGTGGAAGCAATCGAAGCAATTAATGCGACTAGTGCCATCTACATTCCAAAGAGTTGGGTCCATTCTGATGACAGTGATTCCGCCTATTTTATGCTAGAAATGCATCCAGACTTGGCTGACCCGATTGAACAATTGGGTATGGAAATTGAACCGGATGAAAATGAAACAGTTACTGATTTTAAGCAGCGTTTTGGTGAGAAACGTCTCTGGGAAATGCGAATCAATGTAACCAATTTAGATGAATTGGATTTACGTTGTGGTGGTTTGGTTCGCCGCTCGAATATGTCACAAGTAACTAATGTGAATGTGAGCTGTATGGTGCAACGTTGTCTGTTTACAAAAAATGCCCCAGAAATTTGTCCGCCGGATTACAAAGAATCAGATGATCGAGTATTTTGGATTTACTTTTTGTTAAGGTAAATGGCACACATTTCTTTATACCTACATATAAATATGTGAATTTATATACAGCAAGTAAGGAAGCCTAAGTTCGAGTGGAATCGAACATTAGATACTCAGCTGTATGCTTTCATTGTTTGTTTGCGTTTGATGAAAACACGGTGTATTTTATATAAAGCGGGTGCCGCATAAAGTGGGCGTAGCCGTGCCCATTTTTCAAAATTTATATCAATGATCCGACGAATCGCTCTTAATTAAAGTCCTGCGCAAGCTCACTCGCTTTTCGTTGAACACTGTTTGACGGAAACACGGTGTATTTTATATAATATGGATACCTCTTAAGGTAGGCGTAGTTACATCCACTTTCAAAATTGGTATCAATTATCCGGCTAAGCATATGAATATTATTCTTTGCGCAAAATTTCATTCCTTTATGACTTTTAGTTACAAAGATGTCACGTCACAAATTTCACAAGGCCATTTTAGAAATGTTTTTGTAAAAAAGTAGGCGTGGTTATAAACCGTATATTACTACAAGCCATAAAAGTGTATACACTAAGTTTCGTCGTAATATATCAATTATTCGTCGAGTTTTTGGCTCCGAAATGTCGTATATTCCTGCTTCTAAACGGAGCTGGTGCCACTCTCATTTTCGCAAATTTTTGTGCTTTTAGTGACTTCAGATGAGGTAAAGAATACAACCAATAAAAAGTATATGGTATACATATGTATCAAGCGCGGATCCAGGATTTCGGAAAGGGGGGGTTTTGAAAATTTCTTTTTTTGGAAGATGTTTTTTAAGGGCAGACGCTGCACATAGGCAGATTTTACGAATTTATGCGGCCAAAATTGAAAATTTTAAAATTGGTGCAAATACAAAATCCAAAATCGCTCTACGTTTATAATAGACCGGGCGATAATAAACCGGTCTTCTCGGCTTTTATAGACAACGGGGGTGTCCCTGCCGCTAGTCGAAACTTATTATTCTCTCACTTTTTCGATTTTTTTTACGTATTTTAAGTAACCCATTTTTAAACGTCAATATTTTCAGTTTTAAGACATCATTATCAAAGTAAACATCAAGGATTCGGGTGCTTCAGGTAAATATCATTATTTATTGAAGAAATCGTCAACCTAGCATAATAAAAGACCCACCATTTTGAAGCTTTTAAGCATATCGGCCTTTCTAGAAAAAATGATGTTAATTTTGTAATTCAAAAGCATTTTAATTATATTATCGCCTCCGATCGATTACCCGTCAATTTCTCTACGGAAAAATGCAAAGCCAGAAATTATCAACAATGGATTAAAAATTGGCCTATTTGGAAAATTAACTGCTTTCGTATTTTTAGTGTGTCCAATTTTCAAAGTCAAGGAAATACTTATCATAAAAAGGGGCTAAGAATCCTAAAGCTACATTTTTTAGAAGACTTTTGAGTATGCAATTTTGCAGCTCATTCAATTTTAATATAACAATATGCAACATTCAACTTTTTGAAAATTTTCATTGGCTTTTCGGAAATTTTAATTGGAACGGTCTCACCCTATACCCTACAGAAAAAAACTTCTAAAATTGACGGAATTTTTCATAGCATTGAGAATTTCACTTTTTACACTAAAATTGGTTGGCTACATAACAGTACACTTAGAAATCTCCTCACAATCTTCTATAAATTATGGCCTTGCTTTGAAATTTTTAATCCACTTTCAGAAATTTCTACGATTTTTCAGATTTTTTCCATAAGCTCAGAAATCCTGCTTAAAACGATTTTTATTGAAAAATTTTCTGTATTTTTAAACTAAAATAAGAAAGTGAAATTTTCGGCAGAACTCTTTGAAATAAATTTAAAAACTTTGGCGTATGATTTTTTTTTTGAGTCACTGTATATATTTTTCAATAAAATCGACTTTTAACTCAAATTATTAAAATTTTGCATTAAACAAGCAATTTGGAATAGATGTAGACAATAAAATATTTTTGGCCACATAAAACTTGAAAATCTACCTATGTGCGCTGGTGAAAATATGGACTAATACCACCTACTATTATTATTCTATATACTAGTTGCGCCATTTCCCGCACCTTAAACACAACAAAATCAAAACCCTCCAAATTAACAATATGTATGTCATCACATAAAGTGCAGGAGATTTCAATTGAAGTTCTAAATAACATGTATAACGTATGTATGTATATTTTTGCATTGGTACGTGCGAATGAGTATCGTATGGTATTGGTGGCAAATTGATCATCAATTTCACTTACCCTTGCATTTAAAGCCAAAATAAATAAGAATATATGTATATAGTACTTTTTGGTTATATTTATATTTTTAATAGAATTTTTCTTGTTCTTGTTTTTATATACTCAAATTTTTAAAAGATTAATTTAAACAAGAATTGCGAAATGCCTCTGAAAAAGGCAATTTCTCCAACGATTCAGACATTTCTGACCAAATTAATTCTGTACAATCCCGATAAAAATAGGGATAAGAAAAAAAAGAAAATAAATTTGCGATTTGGCAATTTGCGAATAGCATTTGACAAATTTGATTTTATGCACGTGCGTCCAAAGGTACCTACATGAACTTTTTTCGCATGTAGGTACATATTTTGGATGTTATGTGGTCCAACCATTGCTTTTGGAATGATAGAGATTTCCTTGATCAGTTTGGGAAATTTGGGCGCAGAATCTATAAGGGCATTAATTTGGGATCTATGATAAACCACAAGGGGGGCGGGGGGGTTTGAACCCCCAAAAAACCCCCCCCGTGGATCCGCCACTGATATGTATTAAGGTGGAGTGAAAACATATGAAGATTTTTTTTTTGTTTTTTTTGAACGTACCAGCAATGAAAAGTTGTCTTTATACGAGATAATGAACCCCACAAAATTTTATGGCGATAGCATGACGTTTTGAACTGCCCCCAGCCACGCAAAGTTGAAAGCAATAAGCACGATCTGGTACAAATATGAAATTTTAAAAGTTATAAAATCAAAAAACGATGTATGAGGATTAATAAAGATTGCTAAGCTGAGTATTAAAGTGATTTTTTTTTTTTGAAACAACAACAACAAAAGTTATTAAAGGTCAAAGTTTATATTATGCATTTCATAAATTGCAATTACTTAAAAACTACTAAGCCGATTTCGAATATTTTTATGTCATTCGATAAGTATTTTGATTCCCTTTAATGCTATAATTTTATAATAATACAATGGCGCTCTGACGAGTTTTATGGCCGAGCTTCTCTCCCAATTCGAGGTGTGCTCCTTTTTGTTTTTCCTACTAATTGGATGGACCTACAGTTTTATGCCGGCTCCGAACGGCGAATGCATTTTTTGTGAGAAGCTTTTTCATGGCAGAAATACACTCGGAGGGTATGCCGCCCACTGCCGAGAGGTGACCGCTGCTCTTAAAAAACCCAATAATTGGATTTTTACTAATTAGAAAAATTGTTTTGGTGTTTGGCTCGGACCGTGGTCATCATAAGAAATTGCTCAAGAAAAAATTGGCATTTATTTCATAAGTAATTTTGACGTTTCATTTTTTCTTGAAGAAATATATACAATCGTATATATTTCTTGACAAAACCAGCGTTGCCAACCCCATTTTTCGTCAAAATTTGTAATAGATTTTCTTGTGAAGTAGATACTGCCTAAAGAAAATTTGACACAAGAAAATTTCTTGACTATTTCTTGAGCGTTTTTTTATCTGGAGTTTTAGCATTTCTTGTGATGTGGATACCCGGCTTAAAGAAAATTGGGCACAAGAAAATTTCTTGACCATTTCTTAAAGCTGGGTATCCACATCATAAGAAATTGCTCAAGAAAAAAATGGCATTTATTTCTTAAGTAATTTTGACGTTTGATTTTTTCTTCAAGAAATATATACAATCGTATATATTTCTTGGCAAAACCAGCGTTGCCAACCTCATTTTTCGTCAAAAATTGTAATAGAATGTAATTGTGAAGTGGATACTGCCTAAAGAAAATTTGACACAAGAAAATTTCTTGACCATTTCTTAAGCGTTTTTTTATATGGAGTTTTAGCAATTCTTGTGATGTGGATACCCTGCTTAAGCTTTTTTTTTATATGGAGTTTTAGCATTTCTTGTGATGTGGATACCCTGCTTAAATCAACAAAAATATTGCCTGCACGAGGCGCATACATACACGGCTGTCACTCAAATCGTAGCAGTTCGTGTGCATATGCATATATGTATGTATGCGAGTACTCGGCCGTTTGTTCGCGACGGCACATAGCCCCGTCACAATAAACTGCCGGATGTAGTTGCATTTTGCCGCATGTAGGTGCGTCGTCACAATCATCTTGCGTTTCTTTGCGATCAGGGCATCAGAGCGAAAGTTTTTTTTTTTGTTAAATCCGCTCACAAAAGTTTTTTTCCTGGCTCCGCTCTTAACTCCCAATTTTTCTGTTTTGCGGTGATCAGGGATGCTGTTTGTGGGCAATTCTTACCAAACTGGTAAGAATGTAAGTTTATACCAAATGTATAAAAACTGTTAGTAGAGAAAATGTGAATGTAATATATACAAAGTGAAATTTTCATGTTGTAATGGAAATTCAAAAATATGGTTGGTCATATTTCCACCGGTGCGCGATGATTTTTAATATAAATGCGATAATAAAAAACTATTCGCTGTCATCTTACGAGATAAATAGTTACGAATAAATTATTCGGAACTTTATTTGCTATTTCAAATAATGGGTTACATTAATAAAAACCAAGCATTTGCTTTTGCTTCAGATTTCAGATCGTTTACTCACATTTTGAAATTTGGTACATACAAATTAATGTCGAATTTCCGAAATCTTGAGTAAAAACATTTGCTACATTTTTATTAATACGACCCAATAAATAAAAATTCTGGGTAGAAAAAAACAGCATTTGAGGAACATATAGATACATATATACATATGTATGTACATGGTTTCGATTTTATCACAAAAATGTATGTAAATAAAAAATATCTTTTATTCGAATAATTATTTTTGCAGTAAGCGAAATTATTTATTATTCAAATAAAGATAAAAAAATTATTCATCTACCTATTATTCGTTATTCGAAAAAATTTTGCTCAACTCTGATACATATCAACAAATATGTATGTAAGTAGGGATGGCAAAAAAATGAAATAACCGATTAACTGCTTTTTAGGTTAATCGAAAGCGTTCGATTATTAATCGCGAATAATTGTGGGGAACTAACCGATTATAACCGTTTTTAGATTACAATTATTCGATCCTCCGTCATCCAAGTTTGGTTTGGAGACAAACCGGTTTCGGCTAATATGCGCCATCTTCAGTGTCTTTTTTCGTTCTGAGTTATTTTGTGTAAGTTCGATAGTACTTATAGTAACTTCCATCGTTTGGTCACGTACTTCGTGTTCGTGTGATGTGTTCGTGTGTTCGTGCGTTCGTGCGTTCGGCGACGTGCATGCGTGTGTGCGTGCGAGTCTGCGCGTTTAGGTATGTAAATCTATTTTTGTATCCTCATTAAACAGGCAGGTAAAAGTCCGTTATTGTCCTCTTGTGTGTTGTTTTGTTTATGTCGGTTTTAGGTTTTCTGTCCTCTTTTCGGTATAATAGCTTAAACGGTTCAAATAATGTATCTGATGCGGTGTTTATTTGTTCATTTATTATTTTACCTACGAATGTCTTCTGTTTGTATATCTCCATATTTTCGAATACGTTAAGTCGTTTTCCCTTGTGTTGTATGTGGAGAATTTTAGCTGTTTTTCCTATTTTCATGGGTGTACATTTGTTTTCTGCCATGTGGTTGGCGAAATTTGATTCCACTGTCGTTGATGATTTCCTTATTTTCTTATTGTAATCTCTTACGTGTTCTCGATATCTCGTCTTGATTTGGCGTCCTGTTTGTCCTATATAGCTATTTTTGCATTCGCAAGTCAATTTGTATACGCCTTGTTTGTCAAAGGGGTCTTCCTTGTTAATGTTGTTTCGTAGAAGTTTTTCCATGCTGTTCCTCGTTTTAAATGCTGCATTAATGTTATATTTTTGGAAAACTTTAGCCAACTTGTAAGATGTTGCTCCGGTATATGATAAGACTGCCCATTTCTTCTCTACCTTTTCTTTGTTTTCCGATTTCCTTGAAGTTATGTTTTTCTGTATTTTCTTCACCAAACTTTTTTGATATCCGTTGTTCTCCGCGATTGTGTATATTGTGCTGAGTTCCTTGTTGTAAGCTTCCTTTTCTAACGGGGTCCGTTCAAGTCGTGTTAATAAATGTCTGAAAGCGGCATTCTTGTGTTGTTGAGGATGGCTAGATTTATTGTGTATTACTGTATCCGTTGCTGTGGGTTTTCTGTATATTAAGTAAATTTGTTAGTCTCTTTGTTTATTTTAATTGTGATACGGCAGTCTTATTATATACCGGAGCAACATCTTACAAATTGGCTAAAGTTTTCCAAAAATATAACATTAATGTAGCATTTGAAACGAGGAACAGCATGGAAAAACTTATACGAAACAACAATATCAAGGAAGACCCCTCTGACAAGCAAGGCGTATACAAATTGACTTGCGAATGCCAAAATTGCTATATAGGACAAACAGGACGCCAAATCAAGACGAGATATCGAGAACACGTAAGAGATTACAATAAGAAAATAAGGAAATCATCAACGACAGTGGAATCAAATTTCGCCAACCACATGGCAGAAAACAAATGTACACCCATGAAAATAGGAAAAACAGCTAAAATTCTCCACATACAACACAAGGGAAAACGACTTAACGTATTCGAAAATATGGAGATATACAAACAGAAGACATTCGTAGGTAAAATAATAAATGAACAAATAAACACCGCATCAGATACATTATTTGAACCGCTTAAGCTATTATACCGAAAAGAGGACAGAAAACCTAAAACCGACATAAACAAAACAACACACAAGAGGACAATAACGGACTTTTACCTGCCTGTTTAATGAGGATACAAAAATAGATTTACATACCTAAACGCGCAGACTCGCACGCACACACGCATGCACGTCGCCGAACGCACGAATGCCCGAACACACGAACACATCACACGAACACGAAGTACGTGACTAAACGATGGAAGTTACTATAAGTACTATCGAACTTACACAAAATAACTCAGAACGAAAAAAGACAGAACGAAAAAAGTCGGAAAAACAAGCAACCAAAAAGTATTTACAATTATTCCTTAAAAAAAATATATAATAAACGAAAAAAATCATCATTTATTAGAAAAAATCGTCAAAATGACGATAAAATCGTCTATTCGGGAACTGGAGGGAACATTTATTGCGGTGTTTTTGGATATACTCACAAAACCGTAGGTAACCGAATTCGGACTCGGGTGAAAAGGCGGAAATTCTCAACTTCGATTATTTTCGACTTGAGATTAAAAAGGTTAATCGAAAAAATAATCAAAAGGAAAAAACCGATACATTTTAACCGTTAACCGAAATAAATTAACCGATTATAATCGTTTTTCCGGTTGTTTAAGCTTTGATGGGAGAGGGGAAGGCGAGTTGCTTTTTTGGAGGGAATTGGAGTGGGTTTGGCTACGGGGAGATGTAGCATCTTTTGTTTAGAAGAGTGGGGGTGGCTACGGGGAGGTGTAGCATCTTTTATGCGTGTACATATGTACGTGTGTATGTACATATGTGCATATATTTGATGTATATATGCACATACATACATTGTGTGTAACCCTTGTATTTATTCAGGTGGGGAGGAGCGTGATTGCGGCTCCAAGGTTGGGCGAGAGTGCCAACCTCTTTTTCGTTGTGGAAAATCCCGAGTACCATTTGCTCCTTCATGCTATATAGCTCGAACAATGTATAAGACGGCTGAGAATTACCGCAGTTTTTCACAGCCGCATGCAAATGCACGAACGAAAGCTATACAGCATAAGTTGCATAAACACCGGTTATTGTTTCCATCCCTATATGTAAGTGATTTTAGCTCCAACTCCACTATTTCCAATGATTTTAGCTCCTTGATCTTCTTCTTCTTATGCCTTACATGCGGCAAAAGTTGAAAGTTGGGAACTTTTTTATGGTACATGGCGCTAGTGCTGCCGGATGTGTCGATCCCCATGCAAATACATACATTCCACTCAGCTGTCAACGCATGCCGCTCCGTCAAACTTTCATTGTGACGGGGCTTACACAGTGCCGCGAGTCCATACAAATGATGGACAAAAAGGAAGTGGTCAGAATTGGCTGGAACTTCACACCTAGAAGTATTATGCCATGCTAATTTCAAAAATGAAATCGGTTTTTCGGTACCGGTTACTCATTTCGATAAAACCGAGTTTTTCTTGCATTTTTATATGAAAATAGTCATTGTGAGCATGTGTTGATATAAGTGGAAGCAGTCATCAGAATGGGCTGAAACTTTACACCTCAAGGGACTATATCACACCAATTTCAGAAAAGAAATCCGTTTTTCAGCATCTGTTACCAGTTAATTAAAAACAATTCTTTTTACAATTTTTTAAAAAGGTAAAATAACTCATAATCATCGTAGACATATCTTTATAAAAACCGAAAAAGTATACAGAACTTGTTAAAACTTTACACCTAAAAGAACTAAGCCATGCTAATTTCAAAACTGAAATTGATTTTTCGGTACCGGGTTCTCATTAAAAAAAAACGATTTTTTTTACATTACTATATGAAAGACAAATAAGGCATAATCATTGCTGATTGTGGTGTTTACGAAAACATGAAGGAGTTGTCAGAATTTATTGAAACTTCACATCTGAAGTGTCTATATTACTCTAATTTTAAAAAAGTAATCGGTTTTTTTGTGACGGTACCCATTAAAAAAACAACGAATTTTTTCACATCATTATTTAAAAATTAAATATGGCATATCATTGCTGCTAGGTGTTCAGAAAAATAGAGTTAATAATCAAAATTTGTCGAAACTTTATTCCCTAAGTGAACACATTATGGTAATTTGAAAAATTAAGAAGTTTTTTCCTTACATGTTAACCTCTAGAAAAAACAATTCTTTAAAATAAAGCATAATCGCTGTTAAGTAAGTAAGTAATAATCGCAAAACATAACTCATCGATGTTTTATATTTTAAATATTTGTTTGTGTAAATGGGTAAAAAAATATGTCAAATAGAATTTATTCATGAAATTTTAAACTCACGTTGAGCACCATTTTCCACTAATAGTAAAACGTTGAAATTTTGCACAGGTAATGTGATTAAACAAAATTATAAAAAGACTCAATCAAAAAAAAAAAATATATAAAAAAATTGGACCTCCCTGATGTGCATACATTTGTATTATTATTTTCGCAAGATAAAGAGTAATAGGTATGTTATTTTTATTTTCTTTTTGTTCGCCTTTCGTCTAGTCAGTGGGCTCCGTAAGGTGTCTCGATTCCACTTATTTGCTTACCCGAATTGGTTAACATATTATTTGTTAACTGGTGTCATTAATAATATAATACAATGTCGCTATTATAACTCTGACGACAAGTTTTATGGCCGAGCTTCTCTTCCAATTCGAGGTGTGCTCCTTTTGTTTTTCCAACAAAGTGGGTGGACCTACAGTTTTATGCCGGCTCCGAACAGCGAATGCATTTTTTGTGATAAGCTTTTTCATGACAGAAATCACTCGGAGGGTATGTCTCTACTGCCGAGAGGTGACCGCTGCTCTTAAAAAACCCAATAATTGGATTTTTACTAATTAGAAAATTTTTTTTTTGGTGTTTGCTCGGACTGTGGTTTGAACCCGAGACCTCTGGCATAGCAGGCGAGCACTCTACCCACTGCACCATAGCGGCCATATATATATATATGTGTATATATATACATATATATATATATGTATATATGTAATTCTTCGTATACCTTTGTTTTTGACTCCCATACCGTGATGCATATTTAAGTATTTTAATTAGCTGATAATTTTTTCATTTCAAATCACCCTGTACCTCTAAAGTTTTTGTTGGCACTTTTAGCTTTAATTCAACACCTTATTTTTTAAAAGTGAACCAAAAATTTAGATCTTAGGGCATTCACAAAAAGTATTATAAATATAGATCAGCTAATATTATACAAAAGGGCATTTAGTCACTTTTTCAAAATTGAAAATTTTCAAATATTGGAAAAAGGTGGAAGAGATTTCGATTGTTTCTCTTAGTAAAAGGTCCAAACTACCATAAACAAAAAAAAAATTCACGGAATTTTATGATGTTTTTTTTTGCCTCCAAAGTTTACCAATTTTCGGATTTTGGTATGTTTAATCATATATTTACATATTTATTATTAAAAAAAAATATTTGTATACTTGTTTTTTTCATGAACCATATATTTTTTGGTTTGTCGTATATATCTTTATCAAATTGCAAAAGTTGATTTTGCTGGGAACAAAAATGTATTTTTAACAAATTTTTAACTGCGACCACTTTTATGTGCCAAGCGCCGAAATGAAATGGTATGTAGAAAATAGGTGTACTTTGAAGGGGTGTGTGAGGCTGAAAGTAGTTTTTATCACAAAATAATTTAAGAACTTCTCTTAGTTGGAGTTTTAGCTGTAACTTGACATCAAAACATGTAAGTTTCAAGACAGTCGATTTTTTTATTTTTGTCCACCTTCGCGACACTGTGCGGCATTGCAAGCGCACTAAGCATTTCAACGTTATAAATTTGGTTATGATAACGCTAATCAACGAAATGAAATCATTTTGATAATTTCTTTTCGCTAATCAATGAAATGGTATTATTTCGATAATTTCATTATCGTTATTTTGCGACTATAAATTATTTTGATAATTGCGTAAACGGTAAAAACCTGAATAGTTTCAATGGAAATGATTGCTTTTTTAACACGCTTTTATTAGCTTCACCTGTATGTATGTATGTATGTATGCATGTATGTATGTATGTATGTATGTAACTTCATCCCATCCTAAAAGTTGCAACATTTAACTAAATTATTATTATCTTTCAAACATTCACTTTTTTGTGTGCTCTCTATTATTTCTATTCTCCTCCGGATTCCAAACATGACATCAACAGCCCAACGGCATCATATAGTAGGACATTCAACATTATATTTTATGCTTCATTGCGGCTTTTATGTTACCTTTCTTCAAAATAGCCTCTATGAATTTCAATTCACTCCCGTATACAAGCCAATAAGTAACAAGCTTGCAGGGTACGGAAAAACTCACTCACGAACGCTCAAAAATACATTCTTCTCAAATCACAAACAAATGTTCAAAGAAAAACGTATAACCACTCAAATAGCGAGCGAACTAACGCACAACAGCCAGCGATCACTCATAGCGATGGCGAAAAACTCAATGCATAAATTCACTCAAAAATAAAGCTTGAAGCTTTCTGTTTTGGGTTTGTTGTATTTGCAATGAAATCAACCACATGTACAATGTACATACATACATACGTATGCAGAGCAAGAACTGGTTTTGTGTTTTGTGTAACAAGCTTTCTGTTTTGTCGTTGTTGTGTTTGCAATAAAAACAATCGCATGTACATACATACTCTGAAAAAAATACCCGTAGTTAAATCAACAACTTTCCGCTGTTGAACCTCCGTCTTTGATTCAACAGCAAAAGTATTTGCTTTAACGGCAAAGTTTTTGATTCAACAACTTTCCATAGTTAATTCAAAGACGGACGTTTTTGATTCAAAAACTCCCTTGCTGTTGAAAAATTTTGAAGTAAACAAAAAATAGAAAAAATTTTTTTCAAACTTAAATTTTCGGGAAAAATATATACATACATATACATATGTATGTATATGCAATATATAATTACAAATAAAGGTAAGTCACAATAATAATATTTATATATTATTATAATATATTAATATTATATGTACATACATTTGTACGTTTAAGAATACATACATATATTTTGTATTTTCAGAATAAATATGCTAGATTATCCCATTTTCCGATAGCGAGCAATCGAGGTAAAACTTGTCGGCGATGATTGCGCAGAAACCTACAAATCTGGCGGTCGGAAAACAATGTAAGTTAATATAAAGAATGTGTTATTAAATAATAAAATAAAATCAGTTGTGTTTATGTGTTTGTGTGTGTAAAAAGCCCTACAGACAGTGATAGTCATTTGATATATCATTTGAGGTGCAGGATTGATGGATATTTGTGCCACTACTGCCTACAAGTTTCCATAATCTTTATATTGGCGGTGTGAAAATGTGATGCAAACCTTTGTGGCCGTGTCTCTTTCCACACATCGCGTTGTTCAAATGATGCATCAAATGACCATCACTGAATGGAAAAAGTTTGTTTGGTGAAACCGGGCCTTAGTATTAATATTACTATGTAAACATATATTATATAAAAAAAACTAAATAAAATAATATCTATTATATTAAAAAAAAATTACTATTGTTTACAATTTTTTTGAGATTAACTTAAATGCGTAAGTATTTGCTTTAATGGTCCCCGTTTTTGGACCAAAAACTTTTGCGGTTAATTCAAAAGCAAAAGTTGTTAGCTTAAATACGAACAGTATTTGAATCAACAGTGCTCGCATTTGGACTAAAAATTTTTGCTGTTAATTCAAAAGTAAAAACTGTTAACTTAAATGTAAAAGTATTTCATTCAACAGTTTCAGTTGTTAGCTTAAATACGAAAAGTATTTGAATCAAAAACGCTCGCATCTTTGAAACAACAACGGAGCGTTGTTGGGCACATTTCAACTGCGGAAAGTTGTTCATTTAACGGCAAAAGTCTTTGTATTTACAACGTTTTTTTTTCAGAGTATGTATGCAAAGCGAGAACTGGTTTTGTTTGTAATTCATTTAATAGTAAGTGCTGAATCAACGAAAAGGAACCCTAATTACATTTTTATACAATGTTTTGTAAACGTGAGGTGAAAAAAATTTCTCTAAAAAAAAAAAAAAAAAAAAAATAAAAATAAAAAAAAAAAAAAAAAAATGCGCCACTCGGGACTCGAACCTGAGCTCCTTGGTCCGTAGGCAGCATACCTCACCACTACGCTACAAACGTATTCGGAGCTTTACTGTCTAAATTCGATCAGGTTTCTTTTTTTTTTGTTCTTTTCAAATGCTTCACCTTAACTTCTCTTCACTTTCTGATTGTAAAATATAACAAAACGTTTGGGAAATTTTGTATTTCCAAACTAGTTTGGAAAACCTTGAATAAAAGGGTTTGGAAAATATTGCATAATAAGCTAGTTTACTTCACTGCATATTGGGATTTTTGGTAGAAGTTATAAATACATATGTATGTAGATATTTCGGAGAACACCACATCCCATTAGAAAACAAAACAACACACAAGAGGACAATAACGGACTTTTACCTGCCTGTTTAATGAGGATACAAAAATAGATTTACATACCTAAACGCGCAGACTCGCACGCACACACGCATGCACGTCGCCGAACGCACGAATGCACGAACACACGAACACATCACACGAACACGAAGTACGTGACTAAACGATGGAAGTTACTATAAGTACTATCGAACTTACACAAAATAACTCAGAACGAAAAAAGACAGAACGAAAAAAGTCGGAAAAACAAGCAACCAAAAAGTATTTACAATTATTCCTTAAAAAAAATATATAATAAACGAAAAAAATCATCATTTATTAGAAAAAATCGTCAAAATGACGATAAAATCGTCTATTCGGGAACTGGAGGGAACATTTATTGCGGTGTTTTTGGATATACTCACAAAACCGTAGGTAACCGAATTCGGACTCGGGTGAAAAGGCGGAAATTCTCAACTTCGATTATTTTCGACTTGAGATTAAAAAGGTTAATCGAAAAAATAATCAAAAGGAAAAAACCGATACATTTTAACCGTTAACCGAAATAAATTAACCGATTATAATCGTTTTTCCGGTTGTTTAAGCTTTGATGGGAGAGGGGAAGGCGAGTTGCTTTTTTGGAGGGAATTGGAGTGGGTTTGGCTACGGGGAGATGTAGCATCTTTTGTTTAGAAGAGTGGGGGTGGCTACGGGGAGGTGTTTTTTTTTTTTTTTTTTTTTTTTTTATTTTTTGGCTACGACCAGGTAGGTGTGGAATCTTCATAGATACAAGCAGCCCGTACTGCTTGCATGCCCGATTTGCCTCCTGGCACCTACGGACTAAACCAACCTCCTAAGTACACTCGGCCTGTAGCGCCCTGCGGAACTATCATTCAGATTTTACTTCGCAGGGCAGGCTCTGGACATTATTCCACGTCGTTACTTAAGTTTGTATTTATGCACCGCGCATTTTGCTCATCTTGTCTAAGCCTCATCATTACTATGGTAACTATTTGTGTGCATTTATCCCATATGTCTTTTTCTAACAACATTGCCCGTAACAGACCTTCGGGTGACATCGTGTTTCCAATACAGCGCTCAAGTTGTTCTCGCTCACTTTGAAATCTGCTACAATCCATGAGAATGTGCTCTGCGTTTTCAATCTTTCCATTACAGTGGAGACAATATGGATGGTCGGCGTGCGTGTATTTGTGAAGGTATTGCCTGAAACATCCATGTCCTGTGAGGAATTGCGTTAGGTAGAAATTTGTTTCTCCATGCCTTCTATTTATCCATTCTTTTACCCTTGGAATCAGCTTCTTCGTCCATCTGCCTTTCGTTGATGAGTTCCACCTTTGCTGCCACTCGCTGATGCTTCTTTCAATGATCTCGTTTCTCTCTAAAGGATTACTTTTAATTTCTGCTGCTGCTCTAGCAGTTATATCCACCGGGCATCTACCGGCCAGCAGATTTGCTGCGTCGTCTGAGACTGTCACGAACGAACAGCATACCCTTAGTGATGCTAACCTATGTACCGATCCAGGTGCTCTCATGTATGCGGCTACAGAGGTGGCAGGGGCCCAAATTGGTGCCGCGTATAGCAGGATGGAAGAACTGACGCTCGCAAGAAGCCTCCTTCTTTGCTGCCTCGGACCTCCCATATTCGGCATAAGTCTTGCTAGAGCCGTGTTCGCTTTCCTTGCCTTCTCGCTGGCATAGTTCAGGTGCTCTTTGAAGTTCAGCCGTCGGTCGAGAATAACACCGAGGTATTTTATGGTAGGGCTCGAATTTATTGTGTAACCACCTACGCGTATTTGTATATCCTCCAGCTTTTTTCGGCTAGTCATTAGCAATGCCTCGGTTTTGTGTTCTGCTAATTCTAGTCCCGCTGTTTGCAGCCAAATTTTCGCGGAGGCTATCGTTTCGCTACACATGCGCGACAAATCCACTATATGTTTTGCCACCACTACGATCGCAATGTCATCGGCGTAACCTATGATTGATACGCCATCTGCCTTATCTATTCTCAAAATTCCATCGTACATGATGTTCCATAGGAGTGGCCCAAGGACCGAGCCCTGAGGCACACCTCCTGTTATATTATATTTTTGTGGACCCTCGTCGGTATCATAGAACAGCTCTCTTTCACTGAAGTAGCTCATAATTATCCTGGTTAGGTAATCCGGTACGTTCATGCTAATCATTGCTTCTATTATTTTGTTCCAACTGGCGGAATTGAATGCATTTTTCACGTCCAATGTTACTACAGCACAGTACTGCTTAGTTCCTTCGAACCATCTCTTGCCTTCAAGGGCTTTACGCGCTATGTCACAGACAGCAGATATGGCATCTACTGTTGACCGCTTTTTTCGAAACCCATACTGTGTGTTTGAGAGTCCATTATTACTTTCTGTGATCTCTTGAAGTCGCGTACATATAATAGCTTCCAATATTTTTCCAGCTGTATCCAGCATGCACAATGGCCTGTGCGAAGATGGCTCTTCTGGTGGTTTATTACCCTTAGGCAGTAAAACCAGCCGTTGCCTTTTCCATCGTTTTGGAAATATTCCTTCCCGGATACACTGTGTGTATAGTTGCCTAAACAGTTCGGTTTTCTTCGTAGTGATGTACTTGAGAACGCCATTCGGAACTCCATCCATACCTGGTGATTTATTAGTTTTTATTTTGGTAACTGCAGAGATAACTTCATTGTTGCTAACTGGCGGAATTTCTGAGGATTCTATTATTAGCTCACGGGGCGCGCTACACATATCATGTTGTGGAAACAACCCGCCAACAATACGCTTCATAATTTTGGGACACACGGGTGCCTTGGCGTTCAATCCTTTCAACTTTTTAAATACCACATTGTATCCGCTACCCCAAGGGTTGTCATCCACGTCCTTGATAAGTTCCAATAATGCCTCGCGTTTACTTTTCCTGATTGCCTTTCCAAGCTCATTTCGTTTTTTCTTATATGCGGCCTGTAGCTCTTGGTAGTCAGGATTGTTCCTTTGTCTCTTTCTTTGATGTTGACGCCGCAACTTGAGGCATTCCGCACGTAGCTCTGATAGTTCCACCTTCCACCAATAGACTGGAGTTCTCCCGTTCCTGACCTTTTTTCTGGGCATTGATGCATCGCATATATCAGTGACGAGATTCATTAATCTGTTCGCACAGGTGTTGGCATTTTCTGCGCTTTTTTCAAGAGTATCGGGCAAAAGCTCCGTCATATACTCTAACATGCTGTGGTCTAGCAGTTTAGTTTTCCAGCCTATATTTTGCACTTTTATAATGCGCCTTTTATGGATGTTTTGTGTGCCTCGTGAGGGATGAATTGTAAAGGAAATAGCAAAATGATCACTGTATGTGAATCCTTCTGATACTTCCCACTCTATTCTGTTGAACAGTGCTGTGCTACAAAACGTTAGATCTATTATAGAGCCCGCATTTCCTTTCTGATATGTGTTTTTATTTCCTTTATTTAGCACCACGATGTCGAGGTTGGCGAACGCTTCCAGCAGAGCCTGGCCCCGTGGGGTTGTTTTTGAACTACCCCATTCTGCTGCCCAAGCATTGAAGTCTCCCGCGATGATAATGGGCGATTTCCCGAGAGCATCTGATACCAGAAGATGAAGCATAGTTTTGAAGTTTTCTAACGATTCACTTGGCGGAGCATAGCAACTATAGAAGTGGATTCCTCCCACTATTGCATAAACGAAGCCCTCTTGTTGTCTATTGCCCTTCGATTCAAAAGGAAGATCTCCGCAAGCCCATATTGCAGTTTTCTTTCTCTTGTCATGCAGCCAGTTTCCTTCAACTGAGGGTGCCTTGTACTGCTCGCTGATGAGGGCAATGTCAATTCGTTTCTCGAATACTTCCTGCTTGAGAAGGTCTTGAGCCGCCTCACAGTGGTTAAGATTGATTTGTAGACATTTAATCATCATTTTTCAATTGATTAACCGCCTTTTTATACGCCGGGCATTTAAAACTTCCGGTGGGATGATCCTGTCCACAACCACTATTTGTTTTACATATGATGCACTTGGGTGCTGCCTTACACTGCTTAGCAATGTGCCCTTTTTCTCCGCACCGCAAGCACGCTCCGCTGCGGTCCTCTGCAGACTTGCAGTGCTTGGATATGTGACCAAAGTCCAAGCATCGATAGCATCTGAGGGGATTTATGACCTCACGAATTCTACAGTTAACCCACCCAACTCGAATGCGTCCTGCCTCTACCGTTACTTTCGAGTCTCGCATAGGGAGGTTTATAAGCGCGACCTGCGTTCCATTTCTCATTGCCCTCATAGATTTCACTGTAATGGATTCCCCGTGATTGACCATGGGAAACTGGACTTTAATTGCATTACAGATGTCCTCTTCGTTTGTTGCGACGTCCACATCACGGATTTCTATCGCCTGTGTTTGAGTCAAGACTTTAACATTTGCAGCTTCCTTCAGCAGCTCGGTTGCTCGTTCCTTAAATTTGCTTGCTACTTGACCGGTCTTGGGGAGGTGTAGCATCTTTTATGCGTGTACATATGTACGTGTGTATGTACATATGTGCATATATTTGATGTATATATGCACATACATACATTGTGTGTAACCCTTGTATTTATTCAGGTGGGGAGGAGCGTGATTGCGGCTCCAAGGTTGGGCGAGAGTGCCAACCTCTTTTTCGTTGTGGAAAATCCCGAGTACCATTTGCTCCTTCATGCTATATAGCTCGAACAATGTATAAGACGGCTGAGAATTACCGCAGTTTTTCACAGCCGCATGCAAATGCACGAACGAAAGCTATACAGCATAAGTTGCATAAACACCGGTTATTGTTTCCATCCCTATATGTAAGTGATTTTAGCTCCAACTCCACTATTTCCAATGATTTTAGCTCCTTGATCTTCTTCTTCTTATGCCTTACATGCGGCAAAAGTTGAAAGTTGGGAACTTTTTTATGGTACATGGCGCTAGTGCTGCCGGATGTGTCGATCCCCATGCAAATACATACATTCCACTCAGCTGTCAACGCATGCCGCTCCGTCAAACTTTCATTGTGACGGGGCTTACACAGTGCCGCGAGTCCATACAAATGATGGACAAAAAGGAAGTGGTCAGAATTGGCTGGAACTTCACACCTAGAAGTATTATGCCATGCTAATTTCAAAAATGAAATCGGTTTTTCGGTACCGGTTACTCATTTCGATAAAACCGAGTTTTTCTTGCATTTTTATATGAAAATAGTCATTGTGAGCATGTGTTGATATAAGTGGAAGCAGTCATCAGAATGGGCTGAAACTTTACACCTCAAGGGACTATATCACACCAATTTCAGAAAAGAAATCCGTTTTTCAGCATCTGTTACCAGTTAATTAAAAACAATTCTTTTTACAATTTTTTAAAAAGGTAAAATAACTCATAATCATCGTAGACATATCTTTATAAAAACCGAAAAAGTATACAGAACTTGTTAAAACTTTACACCTAAAAGAACTAAGCCATGCTAATTTCAAAACTGAAATTGATTTTTCGGTACCGGGTTCTCATTAAAAAAAAACGATTTTTTTTACATTACTATATGAAAGACAAATAAGGCATAATCATTGCTGATTGTGGTGTTTACGAAAACATGAAGGAGTTGTCAGAATTTATTGAAACTTCACATCTGAAGTGTCTATATTACTCTAATTTTAAAAAAGTAATCGGTTTTTTTGTGACGGTACCCATTAAAAAAACAACGAATTTTTTCACATCATTATTTAAAAATTAAATATGGCATATCATTGCTGCTAGGTGTTCAGAAAAATAGAGTTAATAATCAAAATTTGTCGAAACTTTATTCCCTAAGTGAACACATTATGGTAATTTGAAAAATTAAGAAGTTTTTTCCTTACATGTTAACCTCTAGAAAAAACAATTCTTTAAAATAAAGCATAATCGCTGTTAAGTAAGTAAGTAATAATCGCAAAACATAACTCATCGATGTTTTATATTTTAAATATTTGTTTGTGTAAATGGGTAAAAAAATATGTCAAATAGAATTTATTCATGAAATTTTAAACTCACGTTGAGCACCATTTTCCACTAATAGTAAAACGTTGAAATTTTGCACAGGTAATGTGATTAAACAAAATTATAAAAAGACTCAATCAAAAAAAAAAATATATATAAAAAAATTGGACCTCCCTGATGTGCATACATTTGTATTATTATTTTCGCAAGATAAAGAGTAATAGGTATGTTATTTTTATTTTCTTTTTGTTCGCCTTTCGTCTAGTCAGTGGGCTCCGCACGGTAGGCAGGAAGCGACGATAGGTTGCATGAAAATGTCGAGAAAAAAGGAAAGTGGGGTTGTGTTATGTGATGTTTATAGATGAAACATCCGTTGAAATTAAAATCCGAGCTGCTCCTTTTTCAAGGATATCCACATTTTTTGTTTTTTTTGAAAGGATCAAATATTGAGGAAATCGAAAATTCGCCACTGTCCAAATTTTTCCGATTTCAATACATTATTTGGTCGCTAAGGGATACAAAAAAAGGTATTAAAAAGAAAAAAGGACACCTGTAGTGGAAAAATCCAACGTGAACAGAACCCAAAGGATAACCACTGAAATATAAAATAACACAAAAAGTACCCACTTTAATTTGCGTATAACTTCTAAAACGTTAACTCTACGTGAAAATTCCTTATTATATCTTTCATTCAGAATAAATAAAGAAATATTTCTTTGATATGCAATTTTGATGTACCTGCAGTGCTTAATGTACTTTTGTGCATCTAAAGTGAAAATTTCAAAAAAAGTACGTTTTTTTTATGGTGCTATTTTAAGTTCAAATATTTTTCTAGTTTATGTAAATATTTTAATCTAATGATCCAACTCTCATTCCTACATATCTATACGTTAATACTAAAAAATAGTTAGAGCTGAGATACGCGCTAGCTGTGCACGGTGGGCGGGAAGCAACAATAGGTTGCATGGGAATATCGTAAAAACGATGGCCCAACGAATATGTGCCTAGCTGTGTGCTGGTACTAATTTTCGTTTAAATAAAATGTTGGAGATTTTATTCACGCTTGCTGTGTGTTTATGAAGTATATTAGAATATCATTTTACGTAAGTTTTTAGCCGGCGATCGTTTTTTCGATATTCCCATGCAACCTATTGTTGCTTACCGTCCACCGTGCACAGCTAGCGCGTATTTCAGCTCTAATTCTTTTTAATATTAACGTATAGATATGTAAGAATGAGAATTGGATCATTAGATTAAAATATTTACATAAACTAGACAAATATTTGAACTTAAAATAGCACCATAAAAAAAAGTACTTTTTTTTTTTTTTGAAATTTTCACTTTAGATGGACCAAAGTGCATTAACCACTGCAGGTAGATGAAAATTGTATATCAAAGAAATATTCCTTTATTTATTCTGAATGAAACATATTATATGGAATTTTCACGTAGAGTTAACATTTTAGGAGTTATGCGCAAATTAAAATGGGTACTTTTTGTGTTATTTTATATTTCAGTGGTTATCCTTTAGGTCCTGTTCACATTGGATTTTTCCACTATAGGTGTCCTTTTTTCTTTTTAATACCTTTTTTTGTATCCCTTAGCGACCAAATAATGTATTAAAATCGGAAAAATTTGGACAGTGGCGAATTTTCGATTTCCTCAATATTTGATCCTTTCAAAAAAAACAAAAAATGTGGATATCCTTGAAAAAGGAGCAGCTCGGATTTTAATTTCAACGGATGTTTCATCTATAAACATCACATAACACAACCCCACTTTCCTTTTTTCTCGACATTTTCATGCAACCTATCGTCGCTTCCTGCCTACCGTGTCCGTAAGGTGTCTCGATTCCACTTATTTGCTTACCCGAATTGGTTAACATATTATTTGTTAACTGGTGTCATTAATAATATAATACAATGTCGCTATTATAACTCTGACGACAAGTTTTATGGCCGAGCTTCGCTTCCAATTCGAGGTGTGCTCCTTTTGTTTTTCCAACAAAGTGGGTGGACCTACAGTTTTATGCCGGCTCCGAACAGCGAATGCATTTTTTGTGATAAGCTTTTTCATGACAGAAATCACTCGGAGGGTATGTCTCTACTGCCGAGAGGTGACCGCTGCTCTTAAAAAACCCAATAATTGGATTTTTACTAATTAGAAAATTTTTTTTTTGGTGTTTGCTCGGACTGTGGTTTGAACCCGAGACCTCTGGCATAGCAGGCGAGCACTCTACCCACTGCACCATAGCGGCCATATATATATATATGTGTATATATATACATATATATATATATGTATATATGTAATTCTTCGTATACCTTTGTTTTTGACTCCCATACCGTGATGCATATTTAAGTATTTTAATTAGCTGATAATTTTTTCATTTCAAATCACCCTGTACCTCTAAAGTTTTTGTTGGCACTTTTAGCTTTAATTCAACACCTTATTTTTTAAAAGTGAACCAAAAATTTAGATCTTAGGGCATTCACAAAAAGTATTATAAATATAGATCAGCTAATATTATACAAAAGGGCATTTAGTCACTTTTTCAAAATTGAAAATTTTCAAATATTGGAAAAAGGTGGAAGAGATTTCGATTGTTTCTCTTAGTAAAAGGTCCAAACTACCATAAACAAAAAAAAAAATTCACGGAATTTTATGATGTTTTTTTTTGCCTCCAAAGTTTACCAATTTTCGGATTTTGGTATGTTTAATCATATATTTACATATTTATTATTAAAAAAAAATATTTGTATACTTGTTTTTTTCATGAACCATATATTTTTTGGTTTGTCGTATATATCTTTATCAAATTGCAAAAGTTGATTTTGCTGGGAACAAAAATGTATTTTTAACAAATTTTTAACTGCGACCACTTTTATGTGCCAAGCGCCGAAATGAAATGGTATGTAGAAAATAGGTGTACTTTGAAGGGGTGTGTGAGGCTGAAAGTAGTTTTTATCACAAAATAATTTAAGAACTTCTCTTAGTTGGAGTTTTAGCTGTAACTTGACATCAAAACATGTAAGTTTCAAGACAGTCGATTTTTTTATTTTTGTCCACCTTCGCGACACTGTGCGGCATTGCAAGCGCACTAAGCATTTCAACGTTATAAATTTGGTTATGATAACGCTAATCAACGAAATGAAATCATTTTGATAATTTCTTTTCGCTAATCAATGAAATGGTATTATTTCGATAATTTCATTATCGTTATTTTGCGACTATAAATTATTTTGATAATTGCGTAAACGGTAAAAACCTGAATAGTTTCAATGGAAATGATTGCTTTTTTAACACGCTTTTATTAGCTTCACCTGTATGTATGTATGTATGTATGCATGTATGTATGTATGTATGTATGTATGTAACTTCATCCCATCCTAAAAGTTGCAACATTTAACTAAATTATTATTATCTTTCAAACATTCACTTTTTTGTGTGCTCTCTATTATTTCTATTCTCCTCCGGATTCCAAACATGACATCAACAGCCCAACGGCATCATATAGTAGGACATTCAACATTATATTTTATGCTTCATTGCGGCTTTTATGTTACCTTTCTTCAAAATAGCCTCTATGAATTTCAATTCACTCCCGTATACAAGCCAATAAGTAACAAGCTTGCAGGGTACGGAAAAACTCACTCACGAACGCTCAAAAATACATTCTTCTCAAATCACAAACAAATGTTCAAAGAAAAACGTATAACCACTCAAATAGCGAGCGAACTAACGCACAACAGCCAGCGATCACTCATAGCGATGGCGAAAAACTCAATGCATAAATTCACTCAAAAATAAAGCTTGAAGCTTTCTGTTTTGGGTTTGTTGTATTTGCAATGAAATCAACCACATGTACAATGTACATACATACATACGTATGCAGAGCAAGAACTGGTTTTGTGTTTTGTGTAACAAGCTTTCTGTTTTGTCGTTGTTGTGTTTGCAATAAAAACAATCGCATGTACATACATACTCTGAAAAAAATACCCGTAGTTAAATCAACAACTTTCCGCTGTTGAACCTCCGTCTTTGATTCAACAGCAAAAGTATTTGCTTTAACGGCAAAGTTTTTGATTCAACAACTTTCCATAGTTAATTCAAAGACGGACGTTTTTGATTCAAAAACTCCCTTGCTGTTGAAAAATTTTGAAGTAAACAAAAAATAGAAAAAATTTTTTTCAAACTTAAATTTTCGGGAAAAATATATACATACATATACATATGTATGTATATGCAATATATAATTACAAATAAAGGTAAGTCACAATAATAATATTTATATATTATTATAATATATTAATATTATATGTACATACATTTGTACGTTTAAGAATACATACATATATTTTGTATTTTCAGAATAAATATGCTAGATTATCCCATTTTCCGATAGCGAGCAATCGAGGTAAAACTTGTCGGCGATGATTGCGCAGAAACCTACAAATCTGGCGGTCGGAAAACAATGTAAGTTAATATAAAGAATGTGTTATTAAATAATAAAATAAAATCAGTTGTGTTTATGTGTTTGTGTGTGTAAAAAGCCCTACAGACAGTGATAGTCATTTGATATATCATTTGAGGTGCAGGATTGATGGATATTTGTGCCACTACTGCCTACAAGTTTCCATAATCTTTATATTGGCGGTGTGAAAATGTGATGCAAACCTTTGTGGCCGTGTCTCTTTCCACACATCGCGTTGTTCAAATGATGCATCAAATGACCATCACTGAATGGAAAAAGTTTGTTTGGTGAAACCGGGCCTTAGTATTAATATTACTATGTAAACATATATTATATAAAAAAAACTAAATAAAATAATATCTATTATATTAAAAAAAAATTACTATTGTTTACAATTTTTTTGAGATTAACTTAAATGCGTAAGTATTTGCTTTAATGGTCCCCGTTTTTGGACCAAAAACTTTTGCGGTTAATTCAAAAGCAAAAGTTGTTAGCTTAAATACGAACAGTATTTGAATCAACAGTGCTCGCATTTGGACTAAAAATTTTTGCTGTTAATTCAAAAGTAAAAACTGTTAACTTAAATGTAAAAGTATTTCATTCAACAGTTTCAGTTGTTAGCTTAAATACGAAAAGTATTTGAATCAAAAACGCTCGCATCTTTGAAACAACAACGGAGCGTTGTTGGGCACATTTCAACTGCGGAAAGTTGTTCATTTAACGGCAAAAGTCTTTGTATTTACAACGTTTTTTTTTCAGAGTATGTATGCAAAGCGAGAACTGGTTTTGTTTGTAATTCATTTAATAGTAAGTGCTGAATCAACGAAAAGGAACCCTAATTACATTTTTATACAATGTTTTGTAAACGTGAGGTGAAAAAAATTTCTCTAAAAATAAAAAAAAAAAAAATAAAAATAAAAAAAAAAAAAAAAAAATGCGCCACTCGGGACTCGAACCTGAGCTCCTTGGTCCGTAGGCAGCATACCTCACCACTACGCTACAAACGTATTCGGAGCTTTACTGTCTAAATTCGATCAGGTTTCTTTTTTTTTTGTTCTTTTCAAATGCTTCACCTTAACTTCTCTTCACTTTCTGATTGTAAAATATAACAAAACGTTTGGGAAATTTTGTATTTCCAAACTAGTTTGGAAAACCTTGAATAAAAGGGTTTGGAAAATATTGCATAATAAGCTAGTTTACTTCACTGCATATTGGGATTTTTGGTAGAAGTTATAAATACATATGTATGTAGATATTTCGGAGAACACCACATCCCATTAGACTTCTTTTTACTTTTATTCTTGCGTCCGCATAAAACATCCTTTAATGAAAAATTTCACTAAAAAGTTAAAAATAAATAATAGCTTAAAAAAACTAAGAAACACGCTTTAATCTTAAAAATCGTACTAAAAATTGAGAAATAATTTAATTAGAAACAAAATGATGAACGAAAATATAAGTATTTAAGGAAAAGCGTGGGGGTGCTCAATAATATTTGAACATGAAAATATTCGATTCGTACAACTAGTACAAAAATATACCTAGTTGCGAAATTAAAGAGTACGATATATGAAATCTCAAAAAAGTCAAAATAAAATTATTAGTAAAAAACACCGATTTTAAATATTTTTTGACATACTGAGCACCCCACACTTTTCCTTAAATACTTATATTTTCGTTCATCATTTTGTTTCTATTTAAACTATTTCTCAATTTTTAGTACGATTTTTAAGATTAAAGCGTGTTTTTTAGTTTTTTTAAGCTATTATTTATTAACGTTGCGATGCATCCTTGATTTGCATGTTTATACCAGCAATGCACATATCGCACCCTAAATCATAAAGTGGCACAACTCAAAATTCAAAAATTTTCAGGAGAACCAAAAAAGTTTTTTTCATTACAAGCAATCTTATGGCAAAGGGCCAGGTATAATGGTTATTTCTCGGCCGAAAGAGACAGTTATTCAAAAGTTTTTTTGGCAATCGCTAGAGATATGTTCCGTATACCCGTTTATAAAAAAACTCGATTTCGAAAAATTTTGAGTTGTGCCACTTTTTGATTTAGGGTGCGATATGTAGCTGATATTTTTTCGTCCTGAGAGGCAAAGAGTAAAGGCCAAGAAGGATGCAATGAATAATACATACATACATATGTACATACATCTATATGTACATACATATATATGTACATTAAGCTGGTCCAAAAAAATTTGAAACGATCAAATTGCGGCAGCGTTGCGTGATTCGAATCAATTTTGATTTCAAATCAACTTTCAAATAAAGAATCAACTCGATTCGTGATTCAAACTATTTTCAAATCAAAGATATTTTTTATTTGTGATTCATTTCTCAAAAGAATCAAAAATACCCTTTGATTCGTGATTCAAACCATTTTCAAATCAGAGATAAATTTGATTTGTGATTCATTTCTCAAAAGAATCAAAAATACCCTTTGATTCGTGATTCAAACCATTTTCAAATCAAAGATAAATTTGATTTGTGATTCATTTCTCAAAAGAATCAAAAATCTTTTTTGATTCTTGATTCAAAAAATATCTTTGATTCGAATCAAATATTTATTTAGAATAAAAAATACTGTAGCATATCAGAAATATTCAAGTACATTCTCGGTAATTTAAAACACAAAAATGTATAAAATGGACCAAAAGTGCAACAACAGCCAAATTGTATGCTGACGCCAAATGTGTACATGTGTATGTATGTATGTACATATATACATATTTCTGATTGTCGTATTTACGTTTGTGCTACGCCGTACGTACATACATACATACGTATGTATTAGACATATACGCCGCCGATTGACGCCGCCGCCGCCGCGCCGATTACCTTCATAATCGGCCGCCGCCGCCATAATCCATGAAATCGGCGTATCGGCGCGGCGGCGTGCGCTGGCGCGCCATACCCGTATGGAGCGAGATGTGTACATATTTTCCTAGTTTTTCTAACTGCTAAAGTTCTTCAAAATTAAAAAAAAAAAAAAGGAACCAATCGACGTGTTTTGACCTCAGGAACACGAAGCTTAATGCGGAAATGTTTTGTTTTTTGCCGGTTAAAAGTTATTAACAAAAAATTTGGCTGTTCCCTACTTTACTAGCCTCAGTCCTAAAGAATTTAAGCTACCTGAAAATTTCAGTTCGTTGGCTTACATAATTTTTTCTCAGATACGGAACTTTTCTGGGATCTCTTCCATTTAGTCCTACTTCTCGAGGTCTGTTGCTAATTGTTCTCTCAAAACTGCACTATTTCAACCCTCCTTGATATCATTAGATGCCGAAAATGATCCCAAACATGCCTCCAGAATCGAAAACTCATAGTTTGAACGTAAGAAAGTTGCTGTTTTTGAGTAACCCTCACAGTTGTCGAACCTCAGCCCTATAGGGAATATTAAAGAAGACGATGGGGGATAAAAAATGGAAAAATAAGCAAGAGTTATGGAAAAAATTTAAAGAAGCTTGGTACTTAATACCAGTTGCAAATTGCGCTGATTTGGTCAACCCTATGCTACGAAGAAGTAAGGAAGTTATAAAAAATAAAGGAGCTTCAACTAAACATTAGTTTAAATCTAGCTGCAGCAGTAATATTGTAGTTTATTTGAAAAAACAATCGAATTTAAAGTTTGTCCCTATTATTATTTTCAACTTAAATTATACATTTCATTATTTTTATTCATAAAAATTAAATTATTATACAAAAACCACCCTAGAGTCATTGAAGCATGTCCTCTCCGTGTAAGCATCAATATATGGTAATTATTATTTGGTCTTAAAATGAAATAAATGGAGAATTGCAAAATTTTGTCCCTATTATTTTTTCCAACACTGTATATACATATATTTATTTTAAAGTACCTTATATATATATAAATATGTACATATCTAAATATATGTATGCATGTTTATTATCATACAAAATAAGCAAATGAATTTAAATTTACCCTTACATATGGATTTGTGCATATATATAGTACTTCTACAATTTAGACAACGAACATTTGGACACAGCAACATATGAGGATGTGGCCGCTGTGGTGCAGTGGGTAGAGTGCTCGCCTGCTATGCCGGAGGTCTCGGGTTCAAACCACGGTCCGAGCCAAACACCTAAACAATTTTTCTAATTAGTAAAAATCCAATTATTGGGTTTTTTAAGAGCAGCGGTCACCTCTCGGCAGTGGGCGGCATACCCTCCGAGAGTATTTCTGTCATGTCTGTAGGTCCACCCAATTAGTAGGAAAAACAAAAAGGAGCACACCTCGAATTGGGAGAGAAGCTCGGCCATAAAACTCGTCAGAGTTATAATAGTGCCATTGTATTATATATTATTATAACATATGAGGACCAAAGTTCAGACTACGTTACTCTCCAAACCGACCTGAACAGGGAACCACATGTAATATTATAACAAGACGGATGAAAGAAAGGACTACGAACCAATCGCTATATGTTCCACATATTTACAGCGGATAAAAGATGAACGGGTGGGAGCTGCACTGGGTTGTACGGAGCTTGGGATTAAAAAATCCTTCTTTCAAGCATTGATACGTACAGGCGATTCCCAGTGGATGTCAACTTGCAAGATCGCAAAGATTATACTTCGGTCATACAACTTAAAAACTGCAAACTATCTACTCACATTTTCTGGAGCAGACTGGCGGTCACAGACTAACAGGCCAAAAATACCAGCAAGCTAAAATACTAGAATTAAAATTTGGTTTGTTTTATTATACGATTTTTATAAGTACATATCGTCGGTCTCCTGCCAGAAACACGAATGTGAAAATTTTTTTAAGCACGATGTCTGCTCTTTATCGGGTATATATTGATGTAATTACAATTTATATTTGTATAAATTCTTGTGTAAACATACATACATAATATGTACTTGTATATACATAAGCATATATACAAATATTAATTGCTATTATATCAATATATACCAGATAAAGAGCAGACATCGCACTTAAAAAAATTTTCACATTCGTGTTTCTGGCAGGAGTCCGACGATATATATGTATACATACATATTTATGTAAGAAATCTATCTATGTATCTATCTATTACGTATGTATGTAAAGATATTTTATTTATTTGATCCCTTTTATTGTCACAAATATAGCACCGCTTCGACATTTTTTAATTTTTTTATACGAGAATCAAATAATAAATATCGCACGTTTTATGCAATAGGGATTTAACTAAAAAAAAATTTTTTTTTGGGAAAACGCAAATAAAGTTTTATAATTTCAAATAGTTTCCTTCTACGGCTAACTACAAAATCACTTTTATTTCCGCCATTTTTATCTTTTTGAGTATTTTATAAGACTAGACTAAAGGCACTACCCAGTTATTGAAATATATGGCAAAATCCAAGAAATCGAAAATTTCGAGTTAAATCCCTATTGCATAAAACGGGCGATATGTAAATTCCCTATAATTTTTTTTATGTGCCGTCACTGCGGTTTATTTTGAATTCATATGTCATTTTTCAAATTTGATTGCTCGGTTTTCTCTTTCTTTTTTATATTTCTGAACTGTAATGTTGGCTGATGGAACTCGTAGGTATTACGAATATAGGAGTACTATATATATGGATTTGTGTATATTCTTTAATATTTATTTTCTTTATTTTATATTTTAGTTTATGTAACAATTGTTTTTTGCTGTTAATAAAAAAGTTTTTTGCCGAAATGTTTTTGGAATAGCGCCGCCGCCGCCAGAATCACTGTCGGCGTATATGTCTAGTATGTATGTATGTGCATAGCCACTTATTTGAAATAAAGTTTTGATTCAAAATAATTTTTGAAGAATCTTGATTCGAAATCAAGCTTGAATCAAGAATCAAAAAAGATTTTTGATTCTTTTGAGAAATGAATCACAAATCAATTTTATCTTTGATTTGAAAATAGTTTGAATCACGAATCAAAGGGTATTTCTGATACTTTTGTGAAACGAATCACAAATAAAATTTATCTTTGATTTGAAAATAGTTTGAATCACGAATCAAAGGGTATTTCTGATTCTTTTTTGAAAGGAATCACAAATAAAAATTATCTTTGAGTTGAAAATATTTTAAATCAAGAATAAGAAAATATTTTTGATTAGTGAATCAAATCAAAATCACGCAACCCTGAATTGCGGAATATGGCTGTTTTGATGCTATTATTCATAAGCAAAAGCTTTGTTCGCGTACTTTCTCCAACAGCATTTACTCAGCAGCCTCCAAGAGCCAGGTGTTGGAGAAAAATGTCACCTATCCTCTCACAAGAGAAAAATATCGCAAGAGGTAAACGAACACAAAATTTGCAGAGTTCAACAGCTTTGGCAAACAGCTGATTTTTATTTACATTCACAAGCCCCAAATTCAAAGGATAAAAAGGATTAAAATTAAAATGATAATAAAATTGGTGGAAATTATTGCTGTTAATTATGTAATTGTTGGGGTAAGTGGAAAAAAATTCAACAACTATTTACAGCGAAGGTTGAGTGTATAGCTATTTCACGAAAAACTATTTTCGATCATCAGCACTCTTTTCGGAAGTGGATGCACCGGGGATTGAACCCGAGTCCATTCCATCTTCAGCCGCAATGACCCAACGCATAAACACACTCGGCCATTGAGACTCTGTGCAACTCTGGATTTTCCCCACTTTTGCCTTTTTCATTTTCAACATTAACGTTAGTGTGTATATGCTTTTGCATATATTCTCCACAAACGTGCTGAATTTTTGTTGTAGGCAGTTCTTTATATATGTACATATAACATAAAAATAATAAAATAAAACATAGTTTTTTTCTTATTTAATTTCTTTTGATTCGTTTTGGGTTTCGTTTTGGTCAGTCTTTTGTCACCTCGCGATAACCTCCTCAATCTAAAAATCGTTCGCATAGGCTCGCAAAAAGGTTTTTTGAAGTTCGGAAATGCATACGGAACTCTCTTTTACAATAAATCGGCACTGTTTGTTCAATATAAATGCTAATGGAGTTACAATTCTGTCTGAAAACAGTGGATATATATGCACATATGTATGTATCTGCAATACAATTAACTTCATGTTGTTGTTGTTGTAGCCACCAAGACACTCCCCGAAGGTTTTGGGGAGTGTAGGGGGCGTGACAGTCCTTTGCCGGATAAATCCGGTACGCTCGGGTACTAGTCCCTTCTGACACTAGCCCGACTGTCGTGCGAACGATTTTTTCTGGCCATAATCAACCTTCTAGGCCGGTGGATTTTAGTCGCGTCTTACGACAAGCATTCCTTACAACGGGTATATTCTAGACCCCCTAACCCGCTGGGGTTCGCTGTTACTATCTAATAAATAGGATTTCATTGTAATAATTATCACACTAACAATTGCTTTTCTTTGTACCCATGTCCAGTGTTTTCCACCGCAGTATGTCTTCGCGTCTGCTGCCCCGCAGAAGAGATTTCAATTTAATGCACCCGGCCCTGGCCGTGCTTTAAAACAATAACCCTCTATGGACCGATCCACAGTACTTTTGAGTAGAACAAACTTTTGCGCTGGCGGCATTTGGCCGCGCTTTAAAAAAAATAGCCCCAGCCAGCAAAATTTCCTTTCTCGAATTATATCTGCGGAGGGATCGGGAGTGTTATAATTAGTAAAATTAACATCCATAGAAGATTTCCCGAAAGTTCCAGTGGTTTGAAAATAAATACGGCGGGCGCATTATACTGAAGCCGACCCACTGCAGAACTACTCTCGGAGGGTGTGCTACCCACTGCCTAGAGTGGCTGCTATTTTTAAAATCCGGATAATTGGGTTTTAGTTAGAATTTGTTGTCTATCCAGGCTCAGTGAAACTTTCAGGAAATATTCTGTAGATGATAATTCATCTTATCTTAACACTTTCAACTATTATTAAATCATAATATTAAAGTTCTCCAGAAATAGAATTCTCCCGGCTGAGGGTTATTTTTGTAAAGCGCGGCTAAAGGCAAAAAGTGTTCTATACAAAACAGCTGTGGATTGCTCCATGGATATTAATCCAGAAAGAGAATTCTGCCGACTGAGGGTAATTTTATTGAAGCGCGGCCAAAAGCCGCCAACGCAGAAAGATGTTCTACACATACATACATTAATTTAACAAGGAATGTCTCCTGAACTATAAGCGTCTGGAGGGTAGTACTTTGTTTTTTGTGATCTGTGAGACCACCCCTACCCTCTGGAAAATTAATTGTTATCGGATCGTGGATCATTTTTTCAAATTTTCCCTCTATCCAGGCTGGGGATCCAACCCATGACCTCTGGTATGGCAGATTAGCCACTGTCCGCCACACCACAGTGGCCACAACACTCCCCACTGCACCGCAGCGGCCCCGTTAATATATATTCCCGCAAAGGAGATTACAATTTACTAAGGTACATAATATGCATATAAATACTTCGCAAAAAGTATGTAACTTATTTTGCATATATATACAAATATGGATAAATTGTTGCCAATTTAGTGTATTTTTCCAATTTTATAATTGATTTGTATATTTTGCAAATCTTGTTACTTGCAAAAATTCAAGTCAGCTGTTGTTTGATCAGCTGTTTTCCTGTTGGAAAATTGCTGTTGGCAAAAATTTGTCCAATAGAATTCAACAGCTTCTCACAAAATGAAATGTCAGTTTTCTCTCTCAGTTGGTTCTCTTCTGTTGGAGATTTGGCGTAAAAAACGGCGACAAAGTGTTTGTTTTTAAAAGTTTTCGAAAAACGTCAAAAAATATCCGTAAACGAACAAAGCTAATATGAGTTCTATTTTTTTGCAAAGCATCATTGCGGACCAAGGCTATTTTATTTCATGATAAGAAACTTTATCTTATTCACTAAGGACTTACCAAAAAATATGTAGCATTACTAATGTAAAAGGAGGTGGACATTTTAAGACATTTTCTTGACCTCTAAATATGCATGTTTCGAGAGAGCTTTATTTTCTTCATATTAATTTGAACAACCCCAATGTACATAGAAATGTGTATACATCAGACCGCAGCAAAGTATGAGAGAGATTGTGTAGGAGAGCGCAGAGCGATATATGTCACAATGGCGGCAGGGATGCCACTATTGGGCTTTTCCTACCAAAACTGGTAGGTTTTATTCCTTTTGGTAGATTGGTAGGACGATTTGAATTTTGGTAGGTTTTTGCCTTCGTTCAACTAACATCACCGATTTGGTACATTTGGCACTTTGCCACAACACTGTTGAGGAAACGTGTCTTCTCAGTAGAGTTTTGTCATAAAACTCTGCCAGGAGGAAACGTTTTCTTTGAGCTTCAAGTACACTTGGCCCCACAGACACAACTGGAGGAGATTGAAAACAGAAAGGCATCTGACATTTTACGCTATATGAAGCAAACAAGGTTTTTCGTCCACATGGTGTGTAATAAAGAGCTCCGTGTGGTATCACAACAGACCATCAGGCCTACCTAGGTAGTAAATGTGTTTGCTGTACCAAATGGAAACAATGTCCGTATTTCCCTCGATAAATCTTACGTTTCCTTAAGGATAATTTTTCCCCAAATATTATTCCACAAAATGTAAATCCTGATTTCCTCCGCACTGGACGAGCGGTGGCAGCTACTAATACCCAATCCAACCTTGTCCGAATATCATTTAACGCTAACTCAAGTTTTTATTTATCTGGAAACTGCTGCTTCGTCCTCTTTTCCTTCAAATTTTTATCACTCTTTCTAAAATTAATTGAAACTAGTAAACCCTGCCACGCGATGCTGTGGCTTTCGATTACACTGTGAGACAATTTGAGGGTGGCAGACCACATATTGCCACATTTGACAATTTTTTTGATTGTCATTTTAAATTTGACTTCCCCTTAAAAATGGCAGAATATGAATGGACTGTAAGCCCATAGAATCTTATTAATAAAATATAAAATGAAACATATACCAAGATAGTTACTGGTTATTTTTATTTTCTGTGGACCTAGGTTTTTTATACAAAGATTTTGTGCGAGGAGCCCTATAGTGAAGTTGTATGCCAAATAATTTTATAGAATATGTTAACCTTAAAGCAACCTCCAAAACGCCATTTGTCGCAGTCCTCTTTCTCTTTTTAGTTTTCTTTCATATGACACCTCAAATTTAAAAATCAAACAAACTATAGCGTAAAACTGAATTTTTCAACAGGTGGCAACCCTTTTGGTAAAAATTTTAATAAATTACTAATTTTCACTTTCATATGGTAAATGAAATTTAAAAATCAAACAAACTATATTGTAAAAATGAAGATTTGTACAATTCTTTATATACTCGTATGTATATTACGCTAAGCGATTTTTTGTACGCACCATAACTTTTACACCGTTATACCCATTTTCGAAAATGGGGTGTTACGTGAAAGGGCTTGACCTGAAGATGTGCAGGAAGGTTTAATATTTCTGAAAAGGGTTGCCACCTGCTTAAAAATTTAATTAACCTGTATAGTTTGATTGATTTTTAAATTTCAGGTACCATATGAAAGGGCTTGAGCTGAAAATGAGTAATTTATTAAAAATTTTACCAAAGGGTTGCCACCTGTTCAAAAATTCAGTTTTACGCTATAGTTTGTTTGATTTTTAAATTTGAGGTGTCACATGAAAGGTATTTGCTTGAAAATGAGTAATTCATTATTATTTTTACAAAAAGGGTTACCATCTTTTCAAAAAATCATTTTTACGGTATAGTTTGTTTGATTTTTAAATTTGAGGTGATAAGAAAGAAAATTGGAAAGAGAAAGAGGACTGCGAAAAATGGCGTTTTGGAGGTTGCTTTAAGGTTAACATATCCTATAAAATTATTCGGCATAAAACTTCACTATGGGGCTCCTCGCACAAAATCTTTGTATAAAAAATCTAGGTCCACAGAAAATAAAAATAACCAGTAACTATATAGGCATATGCTTCGTTTTATATTTTATTAATAAAATTCTATGGGCTTACAGCCCATTCATATTCTGCCAATTTTAAGGGGAAGTCAAATTTAAAATGACAATCAAAAAAATTGTCAAATGTGGCAATATGTGGTCTGCCACCCTCAAATTGTCTCACAGTGTAATCGAAAGCCACAGAATCGCGTGGCAGGGTTTACTAGTAATTTTAATTTAATATTAAAGCTTTCAAAATCAAAGAAAAACAAGTAAGGAAGCCTAAGTTCGAGTGGAATCGAACATTAGATACTCAGCTGTATGTTTTCATAGTTTGTTTGCGTTTGATGGAAACACGGTGTACTTTATATAAAGCGAGTGCTGCATAAAGTGGGCGTAGCCACGCCAATTTTCAACATTTTTATCAGTCATCCAACTAAGCATATGAATATTATTCTTTGTGCAAAATTTCATTCCTTTTTGACTTCTAGTTATAAAGATGTCACGTTACAAATTCCCAAAGAGTGTTCCAGATATATCTTTCTTAAAAAGTAGGCGTGGTCCTAAACCGATTTCAATAAATTTTTGCGTGGCTATTAACACATGTTATAAAAGTGTACAAACCAAGTTTCGTCATAATATCTCAATTATTTGTCGAGTGATAGGCTAATATCCCTTTGTGTAAAAAGAGGCGGTGCCACGCCCATTTTCCAAAATTTTTCTATTTGTTGTTTCTGGTCTATTGTAGAAATCATACCACAAAATTTCAATGAATTATCTTTACATTTGGCAAAGATATCGCTTAAAATGTTTTTATTAGGTCACTTTATAATACCCATATATAAAAGTGGGCGTGGTCGTCAACCGATTTCGCTAAAATTTTCAACATGTATTACCACAAGTAATAAAAGTGTACACACCAAGTTTAGTCATTATATATAAATCATTTGTCGAGTTATGGGCTCAGAAATCTCGTATATTCCTGTTTATAAAAAGAGGCGGTGCCACGCCCATTTGCCAAAATTTTTGTGTTTTTCGTTTTATGTCCGCAGTTGGACCCCTGCTATAAAATTTCAATGATATATCTTTATATTTGACAGAGATATCGCTTAAAATGTTTTTATTAGGTCACTTTATAAGACCCATATATAAAAGTGGGCGTGGCCCTCAACCGATTTCGGAAATTTTTCGTCCAAATATTTGACTAAGTAAGTATATCACGCGTACCAAATTTCATCGATATATCTTCAACGGTTTCTGAGTTATGACATATAAAACTTGCAAGGTTTGACCCTTAATAAGTGGGCGTGGCACCGCCCATTTTCGAAAACGTCATCAAATTTCTTCCTAGGGGCCTGAGCTCAACACGTGGATAAAATTTCATCGCTCCAGCTGTATTAGTGACTGAGATACCAAATTTCCGATTTTTCTATATAGGAAAAGTGGGCGTGGTCATGGTCCGATTTCGCCCATTTTCAATACCAACCGTCCCAGTCTCGATACCAACCTGCATTTCAAATTTCATCAAAATATCTCAATTTTTGCGCGAGTTAGAGTGTTTACAGACGGACGGACAGACGGACAGACGGACGGACGGACAGACGGACGGACGGACGGACGGACGGACGGACATGGCTCAATCGATTTCTCTTTTCACCCTGATCATTTTGATATATATAAGTCTATATCTATCTCGATTATTTCACTCTGTTACAATCCACCGTTATGTGATTAAAACGGTACCCCGAAATAAGTCCCAAATGAAATAAGTCCCAAAAAAAAAATGAAATAACTCCCAAATATTTTCCATACAAATTGGGACTTATTTCATAATGAAATAACTCCCAATGCATTGGGACTTATTTCATAATATTTTGTTGGGACTTATGTCATAATGAAATAACTCCCAACGAAATTCCGTTGGGAGTTATTTCATTATTTTCCAGCTTTGGGAGTTATTTCATATTTGTTGGGACTTATTTCATTTCTCTTAAAAATGCATTGGGAGTTATTTCATATTTCTTGGGAGTTATTTCATCCGTACGATAAATCTAAAAAAATGTCGAATCTTAAAAGACCGAATTGAAAAAAGCCTTATTATACATTTTTGACCGAATTAAAAACTGTCGAAATGAGGAAAATGACCGAAAAAGGCCGAAATTTGTATACTTACATTTTTATCGCCGCCGCTGAAGGGTGTACCACGCAGAAGGACATCACCGTCACATCACGCAGAAAAGTGTCCGGTGCAGTGAAATAACGCCCGTGGAAATAACGCCCGCGGGCCAAACCCCATATTAAAAAAAAAACGAAAAATTGGAATTAAAAATCGCGCGATTTATTGGGACTTATTTCATTGGGAGTTATTTCATTGGGACTTATTTCATTTGGGACTTATTTCGGGGTACCGATTAAAACTATAATACTCTGTGTACTAGTACAGCTGAGTATAAAAACATAAACAGTTTATTTATATTTTAAGCGGAAAAAAACAGAAGTGTCCGGTTACTGCAGGGTGGTCGGTTACTGGCACATTACCCTAAATTAATTTGTTGAATATGGTTAAATCTCACATTAAAAAAAAAAATTGGTAGGCTCGAAGCCATTTTGGTAGGTTTTTGGTAGGAAAAAAATTTTCTAAGTGGCATCCCTGAATGGCGGTCTGATGCAGTGTTGTCACCGCAAAATTTTAAAGTGAAGTGAAGTGAAGGGGCTGAAAAATCGAAGTGATTCGAAGTAAATCGAAGTGAAGCGCGGCTAAATGGTTTTTCATACGTTTCCCGCGAGGTCAAGAAAATTTGGATCGTAAAAACAGAATAATATATGCATTTTCATCTCAAAGAAAAACTATTAAAACTAAATATATAATAAAATGCTTAAATTTTTTAACGATATGTTATTTTTTATTATTTCTAACAATGCAAAAAAATCCATCAAATTCACGTACATATGTACATACATTATGTACATATGTATATATGAATGCAGCATATTCAATTGTTTATATTGGTTCATGTATATAAATACGAGATCTTTTTTATTCCTGGGCCCTCACTCTGTAGTTCTATTCGAAAGTGAAATTAGATTAGAAAGCACATTTGTAAACTTTAGAATATAGTTTATATGGAATATGGAATTTTCTTTCGAATCGAACTACAGAGAGAGGGCATTGGATAACGTGAATGTATAAAGTATTCTTTTGTATACTTAAGTATGTACTTGTAAAATTATATTTTATTTAAGTATAACAGGTACTAGTTATAATTCATTCAATGTAAAAAAAAATAAACTTATAAGTATATAATATAAGTATATATACTTAAAATACCACACGGTAAGGTAGAACAAATTTTTATACGAAGGGCAGACCATTGCAGAATATCAAAGTTCAATGCTTCACTTATGCTAGAGACATACATCGTAGTATAGTAGAAATATTGTGCCACATATGTGTCACTCTCATATTGTAGTTTAATTGAAAATTTTCATAGTAAAGCCAAATCATAGTATTGATATTATAATATTTCTACCACATGTGTGTCTGAGGCATAAAAAGTATCTGTCAACCCCAAAATCGCCCAATGGTAACTTTTTGAGAAAGCTGCGATTTTATATATTTCATGTTTTGGCGGAATCTAATATCCGCCACAGTTCGAATTTTTTCGATTGGTATACCTTTTCGGATAGCTTAAGGATGACAAAGTTAATGCTTTTTTTTCGTTTGCTCCGCTCCTACTCCGCATCCGCACAGTTCCATTCAGTATATGTTTTTCAGAGGGACATGTTCACAATTGAAGTGAAGTGAGTAAAGCGTAGCGTAAAGTGCGCTATCTCTCAACTTCTTTAAGGTTTTCGCCCAATGCACGGTTTCTTTACTTGCTGGGCTTTGAGAAATGTGGTGTGTTGTAGTGCAGTGGGTAGAGTGCTCGCCTGCTATGCCAGAGGTCTCGGGTTCAAACCACGGTCCAAGCAAAACACCAAAATAATTTTTCTAATTAGTAAAAATCCAATTATTGGGTTTTTTAAGAGCAGCGATCACCTCTCGGCAGTGGGCGGCATACCCTCCGAGTGTTTTTCTGCCATCAAAAAGCTTCTTACAAAAAATGCATTCGCTGTTCGGAGCCGGCATAAAACTGTAGGTCCACCCAGTGGTGCCAGATTGAGGGAAATTTCCCTTTTTGAGGGATATTTCACTGCAAAATTTTTAAAGAGGGAAAAAAGGGACATTTTGTTGTCATCCATATAAAAAAAAGGGATTTTTTTGTATGCAGAACTGTTTACATACCTACTTATGTATAATTTATAGCATAGATGCCCAAGCCCTATACTCGCATACATATTTTGTTTTTGTAGTGCTCGTAGGTATTGAACTTCACTCGCCTATACACTTTCTTAAGAAATTTGTGTATATGGCGAGCATAGGCGAGCATAGGAAAATAAAATTTGTATACTCCCGAAACGTTTCTATGGAAATACAAAAACAATTTTTTATTTTGATTTGAACAGGTCCAACCCAGCAATGAAAAGAATGCAATGTGGAATATATTTTATATGAATACGCACATTAATTAATTTTATTCATTCATATTTTCGATAATGTTATCTATATCTATTTCAACATTTGTTGTTGATAATTGCAAAACTGACTCGAGGTGTTTGTCTGAGATCCGATTTCTGTGTTTTGATTTTACAATTTTTAATTTTGAAAATACACTTTCACATTTATACGTACTACAAAACATTGAAGAGAGTTTTAAAATAAGTGCTCGGAGGCAAGGATATTTAATTTTGTCAACTGGTTTCCAAAACTCAATTCCTTTATAATTAGAAAATTTAAGTTTAGAGTCGGATTGCAATTCACACATTTCCATTTGAAATTCGGGGTTTATTTTCGAAATATCACATGTTAACGGATCATAAAATATTCGTAACATGGGCTTTATGTGTTCAAAATCTCCAAATCTTGAGTTCATAATGCTTTTTAATTTTAGTAAGTTATTAATATAAAGCTCAAAGTCAAAATTTTGTATATTAAACTCGGAAATTACTTGGTTTAAACGAAGAAAATGATTTAATTTGGAAATATTTAAGTCAGAAATAAATACATCAATTTTTTTTTTATCAAAACAACTAATTAAATCTATCATGTCAAAAATAATTTTGTTGTTTCCCTGTAGAGCAATATTAAGTGAATTTAGGTGACATGTCAAATCGGTTAGAAATGCCAAGTTTAAAGAAAATTCTTGCGTCTGAAGCTCTTTTAAATAAGTGTGCAGGATTGGTATCTCTTCCTTTATAAACAAAATTATATCAAATCTTAAATTAAAAAATCTCTCTAAACATTTTCCCCTGCTTAACCAGCGAATTTCTGTATACATTAAAATATCATCGTACTCAGCGTTTACTTCGTCCAGAAAACATTTAAATTTTCTGTGTGTTAAAGCACTGTGGCCACCTCTGATTTTATTTACAATTTTCACAACTAGATCCATCGTGTTTTAAACGGTACTTAATTTTGCGCATAGGGCCTCCTGGTGAATAATACAATGGAAGAATGGAATGTGCAGGCCACGCCTTTCGAATTGGCCAACTAATCCCTCGGTTTTCCCTACCATAACAGGTGCACAATCTGTGCATACCGCTGCAAGATTTTCAAATCCGATGGTTGGTTCAACGACTTTCGCCACTGCTTCATAAATGTCACTTCCTCTGACATGCTTTAGAAGTGGTACCATTGCCAAAACCTCCTCAGAAATGTTAAAATTATCATCAATTACCCGAACAGCAGTGGCGGATCCACGGGGGGGGTTTTGGGGGTTCAAACCCCCCCTTGTGGTTTATCATAGATCCCAAATTAATGCCTTTATAGATTCTGCGCCCAAATTTCCCAAACTGATCAAGGAAAGCAATGGTTGGATGGGTTTAGCTGTCCAAAGGCAAAACTCGACATTTATTTTCATTTATTTTCAGATTATATTTTATATGCACATATCCACAAGGTGGAACAGGTACAATTGAATCAGTTCATTAAAATAGTTGTCCTTGTAGGCAATAATAACATACAATTACAACTTATAGTTAAATAGAAAATACCCGAAATTTAGAGGAATTAAAATTCAACAACTATTTACATCGAAGGTTGAGTGTATAGCTATTTCACGAAAAACCATTTTCGATCATCAGCACTCTTTCCGGAAGTGGATGCTACCGGGGATTGAACCCGAGTACATTCCATCTTCAGCCTCAATGACCCAACGCATAAACATATTGAAAATGAAAAAGGCAAAAGTGGGGAAAATCCAACAGGTTGCACAGAGTCTCAATGGCCGAGTGTGTTTATGCATTGGGTCATAGCGGCTGAAGATGGAATGTACTCGGGTTCAATCCCCGGTAGCATCCACTTCCGGAAAGAGTGCTGATGTTCGAAAATGGTTTTTCGTGAAATAGCTATACACTCAACCTTCGCTGTAAATAGTTGTTGAATTTTTTTCCACTTACCCCAACAATTAAAAATTGAATCTTTCAAGTAAACATTAGAGGAATTAAATCTAATACAATAAGCGCGTACTATACAATCAAATCAACCACCAAAAACAAGAAATAAAACGAGTACGAAGTTAAAATACTACAAGCGATTCATTCATAAAATTGAAATGTTTCAACAAAGGATAAAAAAAGTGGCAACAGAGCTTTTCATCAGATCAAGGTTTTTATAAAATTCTAAAATTTGCAGCCCGGCTCATTTTCAACCATCTTTGCAGTGGCGGTAGAGTATGAATAGAAACAATAACTAAATGTCAAGCAAAAGAAATGTCAAAATAAATTTATTTTTCGCCGCGAAAAAACAAACGAATTCGAGCTTGAAAAATGATGGGAAGGAACTCGCGAAGTCATCAACTTTTTTTTGACTAAACGATTTCCACCTCACTCGGTCAAAATACCGAATTTTCCCTTCCTATTCTGAAAAAAAAACGTTGTAAATCTAAAGACTTTCGCTGTTAAATCAACTACTTTCCGCAGTTGAAATGTGCCCAACAACGCTCCGTTGTTGTTTCAAAGGTGCGAGCGTTGTTGAGTTAAGTCAATAACGGAGATTGTTGGAAAAAATTTTCACCTAAAAATTAATTTTTGTTTGCATTTTACTCTTCATCTTCTCTCCGCCCGGGTCCCAACTGCAAATATGTAGCCTCCGCTTGTTCTCCTATTCTTCTCTCCTTCTCTCCTTCTTATCATTCACTGGTTGCTATCCTTATTTCTTATTCTGATTTTTCTTCTTTATTTTATATTCTCCTGCGGATTCGAACAATGACATCAACCTGAAATTCTATTCAATCATCACATAGTGGAACATTCAACATTATATTGAATTGTAGTAACCTATTTATACTTCCATTTCCTAATTTTTCTCTTCATCTTCTCTCCATAATTTTTTTTTTTTTTTGTTGGTTTTCTCAAAAAAAAATATTTTCTCACAAAAAATATTTTAAAAGCAAGAAAGTTTTTGAAACAACAACGGCCGTTTTTTGAATAAATTGTTGGGTCAAAAACTTTGCTGTAAAAACAAATACTTTTGCTGTTGAATCAAAGACGGAGATTCAACAGCGGAAAGTTGTTGGTTTAGCTACGGGTATTTTTTTCAGAGTATACAACATACGTTCTTTGGTTGCACGTTTCAAAATTTAGAACACGCAGTAGCGACCTCGCGCTTCAAATTATATCATATAATAACTGCTACCCTTCACTAGGTGTCGCGCAGTGGTCAAGTTTATAATAAAGTAGCTTCAGAGCCATCTGAAGGCCTAACACCCGCATATGCCGGCTTTTTTAATTTATGAATTTATTAAATACATGTACGTTATACATGTTATTTAGAACTTCAATTGAAATCTCCTGCACTTTATGTGATGACATAGATATTGTTAATTTGTAGGGTTTTAAGTTTGGTGTTTTTAAGGTGCGGGAAATGGTGCAACTAGTATATAGAATAATAATAGTAGGTGGTATTAGTCCATATTTTCACCAGCGTCTGCCCTTAAAAACATCTTCCAAAAAAAATTTTCAAAACCCCCCCCTTGCCGAAATCCTGGATCCGCGCCTGCCGAACAGCAATAAGTAGTTGGCTTGTGTCAGATATATCACAGGACCCGTCAAGAGCTAAGGAATAGTACCTGCAGGACTTCAACTTTTCAATAATGGTGTTGTCATACCATTCTTTCATTGCCTCAATACGACGAGTGACTGTATTTCGTGATAGCCCTATTGTATCAATGGTGGCGGATATGGCTTCTCCTTCTCTTCCAAGGCAACTAACGATATCTTGGCACACCGATTTTATGAAAGCAGCTTCTGAAAACGGCTTAAGAGCCTTCGCGATCCTTAAGCTTACCAAAAATGAAGCCTTTAGTTGCTTTATGACTTTCAGCAATTTCGCATGTTTCATCTTCGTATTCCAAATACTTCAAAATTTCAGTTGCATCGTGTACATAAAATTCTTTCTTCAGCTGCGTTACCAAGATTCTTCGTGCTTCACCCACATAATAATTTTTTGAATATATTTTGTGAACCGTGTTGAAATGGCGTTTTACGTTAAATGTCGTACAACGTTTTGGCACGAAAAAACAGACCATACATTGTACTTCGCCCTTAAAATTTTTTGTAAATAAGAAATCACTTTCCCAAATATCGGACATTTTGGAATTAGAGGGATTTTTCTGTGACACCATTTTTATACATTAGAAAATTAATTTTTTTTCTAGCAGATCATTACATATAACGCCCTGCTTATTTGAAAGTTTTGTTTTGCAAACAAGTGAAACATAGGAAGAAGTCTGTTCTTTCGCTCAACAGGTTGGGTACGATATGTCTAAAATTTAAATGTCGAAATTGAAAAATAAAAAATAAAAAATGTTGATAACAAAATTTTCAAATGTTAAAATGTCGAAAAAATATGTCAAAAAACCAATATCGAAATAATGTAATTATTCGCGCGAATTTTACAAATCATTAATTACATCATTTCGATATTTTTTTTCATTATATTTACATACGCACATATGTAAGTATATATGTATGTACAAGTATATGAATGTATGTGGGTCAATATTTGTTTGATTTTGTTGTTGTTGTATAGCCCTCAGCCGGCAGAATTCTCTTTCTGGAGTAAAATCTATAGAACAATCCACAGTACTTTTGAATAGAAACCCCATTTGCGTTGCCGGGCTTCGGCTAAATAGTCCCACCGAAAATAAAGAAAAAACAATCCAAGTATTTTTCCGAGATTTTCGACATTTTGCGACCTTTTTTATTTCGGTAAATAAAAATTCGACATTTTTCTTTTAGAAATTATGTTTTTTCGACATTTTGAAAATTTTGAAATTGGTTTTTCGACATTTCGTGGGTATCCCTCGCTCAACACTTGAGATCGGACGAAAACTTTTATCCCGGGAAGGTTATAGCATAGGAGAAAAAAGAAATCGATTGAGCCATGTCTGTACGTCTGTCCGTTTGTGATGCAACTTGGTATACGGACTCTGATGGGCACAGAGACGGCTGTATTGAATATGGGCGAAATCGGGCCTAACCACAGCCACTTTCCTATATAGCATATCTCCAAAATACGACTGATAATTCATTCACTAATAATTAATTAATTAATTATTTATATATTTTGAAAAATTTAGAGGAGGCATTGAAAATTAATTAATTAATAAATTCATTAATAGTAGCCAAAATCTACAAATCTTGTATTAAAGATGTTCTTTAAGATTTCTAAAAACAATCCACTTTTCAGTATTAATTAATTATATTTATATTTATTATTATTATATTTATTTATAAATATTAATTATATTGGATTTTTTATAAACTTCACATCAAAATTGTACGTAGATATAAAAATATACTATGTACATGCATACATATTATATTGCATATTCGAAGGCTTTGTTTGCAGTGCAACATAAATATAAGTACAAAGTTGGATTTTTAGTTAATTTCGAGACAATATGCTTAAATAAAATTGTGTCCTATTTTTTTTTACTGGGTTATCTAGATGTCAATGAAGTTGTAGAAAACTACAAAAACAAACATATAGAAAAAAATTTTTTTTTTTCAAAATTATGACATAGCTCGCCCGTAAGAAATGTTTGGGCATCATTGATTTATAGTATACGTAACTTAAAATAAGCACATCTCACACTGAAAAACTCCCATTCAGTGTATGAATACACACTATTTCGCGTTAACTTATGCAATGAAAAGGAGTCGGGAGCATACATGCGTACAAGCAAACATACAGTGAACTACACTGCGTATACGTAACTTGTTTACATAAATACATACATATACATAGGTGAAACTAATAAAAGCGTGTTCGCGTAATCGCCACTCTTAGGTAATTTATTTTTCATTGTGCACATTCGTACTGTATTGTTAATAATCGAAAGAATTTTGGAGTATTGGGAGCCACTTAAAAGCTGCATATTTTCGCCTGGTCTCATTTGAAGATAATGTGTTGTCGCCCTTTCCTCGGCGACTTACTAATAAAAGCAATTTGTTTTGTTGGTACTATCGCCCTTTCCTCAGCGATCATTTAATTAAAACAACTTCTTGTTGTTCTCGCTATTTGGGCAGCGAGTCAATAATTGATTTTTATTGAACAGAATCAATTCCTTTTATACACAAAATTTCTTATGTACTACTTATTTACTATAATACATATTTACACTAATTCTTACTAGCTATGTAAATATGTATGTACATATGTACGGCTTATGCATTTAATGTGTAGTCAAGTGCCCATGCACATACATACGTACATACGACTTAGCTTAAAGGCAAATGCGACAAATCAGAAATACGGCGTCAGCATAAAATTTGGCTGTTGTTTGTTTACGTTATAAATTTTAATAAATGAAATAGGTTGAATGCACTTTTAGTGCATTCCATATTTTTTGTGTTTTAAATTACGAGTTGAATGTACTCAAATATTTCTGATATGCTACAATAAGCGTAAAAAAGCAGAAACTATTTATGAAGAATTGGAAAGAATTCAAAACAAGGCTTATTTTAGATTTTTGAAGTACGTTATTAACTTTCTAAATGAATTTAACGCATTGCTCCAAAGCCGAAATGTACTTATACACCGACTAGGGCAAGAAGCTAAGACACTTGTGTTGAAAATTGCAAGAAAAGATTGTATTAAAAAAAAGTGTTTGCGCTTTTATGAAGCTTCTGCTTTTCAGATAATATCACGTTTTCCATTTGATGGTGTTATCGAAGAATTGCAGTTTTTAGATCCCGATATTGTTTTTGATTTCTCTAAAAACAATCGTGTATCACTTCTTGCTCTAACTAAAAAATTAAATTTTAATCCTGATCTCACAGAATCGGAATACAAATGTATTTGTATAGTTTTAACCGAAACACAAAAAGAGGATTTAAAAAAATTAAATGTTGATGTAATGTGGAGTAAAATAATAGGTAAACTTTAAAAACTATAATGACAATTTTTTGTTTCATAATTGGTTGAAATTGTACTCACGTTACACCATTCAAACGCTGAATCACGAAGAATATTTTCGATTGTAACGGATGTTAAATGTAAAAAACGAAACAAACTATCTAGTGATATGTTAAATAGTATAAGTAAGGTAAGAGTTGCCTTTCAATCCAAAAATATCAATTGCTTCAAATTTAAAATCAACAAAAATCATATCCACTTGCACAATGCAAATAATTTTTACAACTGATTCTTTTAGCTATTAAAAAAAACTGTATTTGCCTGTTATATATTCTTATATTACTAGAAAAAAATGCATTAAATTCGGTGGGAATTTTGTGGGATTTTTTCCCAATTTCTGAGGGAATTTTAGCGGAGATTATCTGGCATCACTGGGTCCACCCAATTAGTAGGAAAAACAAAAAGGAGCACACCTCGAATTGGGGGAGAAGCTCGGCCATAAAACTCGTCACAGTTATAATAGCGCCATTCTATTATTATTATTATTATTATTATTATTATTATTATTATTATTATTATTATTATTATTATTATTATTATTATTATTATTATTATTATTATTATTATCATTATTATTATTATTATTATTATTATTATTATTATTATTATTATTATTATTATTATTATTATTATTATTATTGTTATTATTATTATTATTATTATTATTATTATTATTATTATTATTATTATTATTATTATTATTATTATTATTATTATTATTATTATTATTATTATTATTATTATTATTATTATTATTATTATTATTATTATTATTATTATTATTATTATTATTATTATTATTATTATTATTATTATTATTATTATTATTATTATTATTATTATTATTATTATTATTATTATTATTATTATTATTATTATTATTATTATTATTATTATTATTATTATTATTATTATTATTATTATTATTATTATTATTATTATTATTATTATTATTATTATTATTATTATTATTATTATTATTATTATTATTATTATTATTGTTGGCTTTAAAGAACAATTAAGCAACATGATATATTCGCCATCACTGTATTTCCTAAATGTCATTTTGATTTATATATGTATACCTTTCTTTATGTATGTATAACATCTTTTGTACTTTGCTCACTCTCAAATAAACGTTCATTGAGTCAAGTCCAACTTTAGTTTTTCCCTTTACTCGGTCCGTAGTCCAACGCGTAAGTAAGTCCATATACCTACCTCCAATAGGTTATGGGCCCAGGTCGTGATATCCAATTGTTTAAAAGTTAAAAAAAAAAAAAAAATGAGTAATTCCGGGTTGTATTCAATTGAAAAGCTGGACGACAGTAATTATGCATCTTGGTCAGTGCATATGCGGAGCGTATTAGTGCACACCGATTTATGGGGGATTACAAGTGGAAGAGTTGTGAAAGGTGAAACCTTAACAGCCGAAGAGGCGGAAGCGTTTGATAGCAAGGATGAGAAGGCATTGGCTAGCATCATGCTATGCATAAAACCATCGCAGGTGAATAATGTGAAGCATTGCCAAACGGCAGCACTTGCGTGGAATCGACTTAAGCAAATTCATCAGCCGGCCGGACCAGCTCGAAAAGTTACGTTGTTTCGACAACTTTTGGCACTCCATTTGGGCGAAGGTGAGAGAATGCAAGACCATTTGAATGAGTTTTGGGATTTGCATGAAAAGTTAGCAGAGATATCGGTAATTTTGCCAGATGAAATGTCAGTAATAATTTTATTGGCAAGTTTACCTAAATCGTATGAAAATTTCGTGGTGGCAATCGAGTCTCGAGATGACTTGCCTACATTATCTGCACTTAAGGTTAAATTACTTGAAGAGGGGGCCAGGCGAGGAAACGACAAAAACGGTATACTTGATTCGCAGCGCGCGCTGGTTGCGCAGGCAAATATCCAAAAAGTTTCCGCTAGCAATAACAGAAACAACAACAATCACGGAGGGGAAAAGAAAAAAGATAATTCCGAGAGAAGACGCAGCGGTAAATGTTTTGTATGTGGGAAATATGGGCACTTCGCAGCGAAATGTAAAGAGCGTCGTCAAACGCATCGAGATGATAAATCTTTTGCTATTCTTGCCTCTATTTCCCCTTACGAATTGAAGAGCGACGAATGGTGTATTGACAGCGGGGCAACCGCCCATCTTTGTTGTGACCGCTCATTGTTTGTATCGTTTAAAGAGCGAAATGAGAAAATAGAATTGGCGGCAAATAAGTACATAGAGGCCAGTGGGTTTGGTGAGGTGTGCTTGCAAACTGAAAGCTTTCGCATTACATTGAAGAGCGTTTTGTATGTACCGGAACTAAAATGCAATTTCGTATCTGTGAGCAAGGCATGTGATCACGGACTAGTCGTAAGCTTTGAGAATAATACAGCAGTAATAAAAGAGCGAGAATCTGTTTTAATACGAGCGCAGCAAGTTGGTGGGCTATATGTGTTTAAGAGTAAGAAAAACAGGTTTTTCGGTGCAAGACAAGATAATGATACAGAAATTTGGCACAATCGCTTTGGCCATCTGAATTATGACAATCTATGTGAAATGGCAAAGAAAGAATTAGTGCACGGGCTTTCTATTAAAAATATTTCAAACAAAATTGATTGCGTTACATGCGCCAAAAGCAAAATTTGTGTAAAGCCATTTGCCCAGGCATCGAAAAATCGTGCAAAAAGTTTATTAGAAGTAGTGCATACGGATTTATGCGGCCCTATGAGCACAAATTCAATTGGTGGCTCCAGATATTTTCTTACGTTCATCGACGATAAGTCGCGATACATATTTGTACATTTTTTGAAAGCGAAAAGCGAGGTATTTGCTGCATTTAAAGCTTTTAAACAAATGGTAGAAACGCAGACTGGCAAACGCATTAAGATTTTGAGGAGCGATAACGGCCGTGAATATGTAAATGAAGCTTTTGATACTTTTTTGGTTGACAACGGAATACAACGTCAGCTAACAGCGCCGTACACACCTCAGCAAAACGGTGTAGCAGAGCGTGCTAACCGCACGCTAGTAGAGATGGCCCGCAGCATGTTAGTGCATAGTAAATTGGGTGTACATTTTTGGGCAGAAGCAGTGTCTACTGCAGTCTATTTGCGAAATAGGGCGACAACAAAATCTTTGACTGATAAAACACCATACGAAGTTTACACGGGTAAAAGGCCCACTGTAAAGCATCTTAAGGTATTCGGTTCGCTAGCCATTGCACTTGATAAGACTCATTCAAAGAAATTTCGACCAAAGGGAAGAGAATTGATAATGGTTGGTTATTCCGAATCATCCAAAGCTTACCGTTTGATGGATCCACATACGCGAAAGGTAGTCGTAAGCAGAGATGTAATTTTCATGGAAAACAAATATGCTAGCAGCAAAAATAAAGAAGAGGTTGACTTGACGTCGTTTGGCTACGAACTTTTTAACCCGCAAACAAGCGAAATAAATATTGAGCGCAATTTAGCAGAAGATATCGATGAAGCGACAGATGAAAAAAATGATGGGTGCAAACATAATGAAAATGAGTGTGAGAATGAAGCGCGATATGGGCCAGGCAGGCCGCGATTAGTAAGAAGCGGAAGCCGTGGACGTCCTCGAAAAGAACGTCACCTATTAAATATGATGGAAAATCGTGAAATACGAGCACCGAATTCTGTAAGCGAAGCACTTGGTGGTGAATATGCCACACAATGGCGGAAATCGATGAAGGAGGAGTATGATTCTCTTGTTAAAAATCAAACATGGTCATTGGTAGAGCTTCCTCCCGGCGAAAAAGTCATAAGCAGCAAGTGGGTGTTCAATATTAAGAAAAATGCAGATGGCAGCATACAGCGTTTCAAAAGTCGCTTGGTGGCAAAAGGGTGTAGTCAACGTTTTGGAGTTAATTTCACTGAAACATTCTCACCAGTTTTGCGGTATGCGACACTTCGTTTAATTTTGGCACTGGCGTGCGAGCACGAGCTACACTTGCATCAAATGGACGTATCATCGGCATATTTAAATAGCGATTTGCATGAAGTAATCTACATGAAACAACCAGAGGGGTTTGTATGCGAAGAGTTTCCACACCGAGTCCTCAAGCTGAATAAAGCTTTATATGGGTTGAAGCAGAGCGGGCGTGAGTGGAACACAAAGCTAGACACAGTTCTGAAGTCTTTTGGCTATTCGCCTTGCGTCAGCGAGCCATGCGTATATACCAAACACGATAATGGTAACTATAATATAATTGCTGTGTATGTAGATGACTTAATTGTAGGTGGAACCCGAATCGAAGACGTACATTCGATTAAGGCAAGAATAAGCGAAGAGTTCGATCTGGTTGATGGTGGTCCCGTGAAATATTTCCTTGGGCTAGAAATTCAGCGTGAAGGTGAAATTGGCGCAATCACACTTGGTCATCAAAAATATATTACTGACCTGTTGGGGCAATATGGTATGTCTGACTGCAAGGGTGTTTCTACTCCATTAGATGCTGGATTTCAAGTCGTTTGCGAGGAAAATCGATGTAGACGTGCAGATAAAAATCAATATCAATCTTTAATCGGGGCGTTAATGTATTTGGCTATTACTACCCGACCAGATATATTACATTCTGTTTGCAAACTATCACAAAAGAACACTGATCCTCATTCCGAACATGAAGCAGGGGCAAAACATGTATTACGCTACTTGAAGGCTACGAAAGATTTGAAATTACACTACTACAAAACAGGACAGCCTATTGTTTGCTACGTTGACGCCGATTGGGGTGCTGATACTTGCGACAGAAAATCGTATACAGGCAGTGCAGTTTACGCTGCTGGCGCTGTGTTTTCGTGGGAGTCGAAAAAACAAAATGCTGTTGCATTAAGTAGCACAGAAGCGGAGTACGTTGCACTTTCGACAGCCGCAAAAGAAGTTGTATATGTAAGGAAGCTTTGTAAAGAATTAGGTTTTCCAATTAAGAATCCAACATTAATCAATAGCGATAATCAAAGTGCATTACATCTTGTAAAAAATCCTGTTTACCATGCAAGAAGTAAGCACATAGATTTAAAATATCATCATGTAAGAGATTTGCTTAAAACGGGCGAAATAAGTTTAAATTACACATGTACTGAAGAAATGACATCCGATATTTTAACCAAAAATCTTAAAAAGACAAAGCATTGTAAATTCAGGAAAGATATGGGATTGTATTAACCATTTATTTTTGTGTCTATATATATGTACATGTTGAGGAGGAGTGTTGGCTTTAAAGAACAATTAAGCAACATGATATATTCGCCATCACTGTATTTCCTAAATGTCATTTTGATTTATATATGTATACCTTTCTTTATGTATGTATAACATCTTTTGTACTTTGCTCACTCTCAAATAAACGTTCATTGAGTCAAGTCCAACTTTAGTTTTTCCCTTTACTCGGTCCGTAGTCCAACGCGTAAGTAAGTCCATATACCTACCTCCAATAATTATTATTATTATTATTATTATTATTATTATTATTATTATTATTATTATTATTATTATTATTATTATTATTATTATTATTATTATTATTATTATTATTATTATTATTATTATTATTATTATTATTATTATTATTATTATTATTATTATTATTATTATTATTATTATTATTATTATTATTATTATTATTATTATTATTATTATTATTATTATTATTATTATTATTATTATTATTATTATTATTATTATTATTATTATTATTATTATTATTATTATTATTATTATTATTATTATTATTATTATTATTATTATTATTATTATTATTATTATTATTATTATTATTATTATTATTATTATTATTATTATTATTATTATTATTATTATTATTATTATTATTATTATTATTATTATTATTATTATTATTATTATTATTATTATTATTATTATTATTATTATTATTATTATTATTATTATTATTATTATTATTATTATTATTATTATTGTTATTATTATTATTATTATTATTATTATTATTATTATTATTATTATTATTATTATTATTATTATTATTATTATTATTATTATTATTATTATTATTATTATTATTATTATTATTATTATTATTATTATTATTATTATTATTATTATTATTATTATTATTATTATTATTATTATTATTATTATTATTATCATTATTATTATTATTATTATTATTATTATTATTATTATTATTATTATTAGTATTATTATTATTATTATTATTATCATTATCATTATTATTATTATTATTATTATTATTATTATTATTATTATTATTATTATCATTATCATTATTATTATTATTATTATTATTATTATTATTATTATTATTATTATTATTATTATTATTATTATTATTATTATTATTATTATTATTATTATTATTATTACTATTATTATTATTATTATTATTATTATTATTATTATTATTATTATTATTATTATTATTATTATTATTATTATTATTATTATTATTATTATTATTATTATTATTATTATTATTATTATTATTATTATTATTATTATTATTATTATTATTATTATTATTATTATTATTATTATTATTATTATTATTATTATTATTATTATTATTATTATTATTATTATTATTATTATTATTATTATTATTATTATTATTATTATTATTATTATTATTATTATTATTATCATTATCATTATTATTATTATTATTATTATTATTATTATTATTATTATTATTATTATTATTATTATTATTATTATTATTATTATTATTATTATTATTATTATTATTATTATTATTATTATTATTATTATTATTATTATTATTATTATTATTATTATTATTATTATTATTATTATTATTATTATTATTATTATTATTATTATTATTATTATTATTATTATTATTATTATTATTATTATTATTATTATTATTATTATTATTATTATTATTATTATTATTATTATTATTATTATTATTATTATTATTATTATTATTATTATTATTATTATTATTATTATTATTATTATTATTATTATTATTATTATTATTATTATTATTATTATTATTATTATTATTATTATTATTATTATTATTATTATTATTATTATTATTATTATTATTATTATTATTATTATTATTATTATTATTATTATTATTATTATTATTATTATTATTATTATTATTATTATTATTATTATTATTATTATTATTATTATTATTATTATTATTATTATTATTATTATTATTATTATTATTATTATTATTATTATTATTATTATTATTATTATTATTATTATTATTATTATTATTATTATTATTATTATTATTATTATTATTATTATTATTATTATTATTATTATTATTATTATTATTATTATTATTATTATTATTATTATTATTATTATTATTATTATTATTATTATTATTATTATTATTATTATTATATTATTATTATTATTATTATTATTATTATTATTATTATTATTATTATTATTATTATTATTATTATTATTATTATTATTATTATTATTATTATTATTATTATTATTATTATTATTATTATTATTATTATTATTATTATTATTATTATTATTATTATTATTATTATTATTATTATTATTATTATTATTATTATTATTATTATTATTATTATTATTATTATTATTATTATTATTATTATTATTATTATTATTATTATTATTATTATTATTATTATTATTATTATTATTATTATTATTATTATTATTATTATTATTATTATTATTATTATTATTATTATTATTATTATTATTATTATTATTATTATTATTATTATTATTATTATTATTATTATTATTATTATTATTATTATTATTATTATTATTATTATTATTATTATTATTATTATTATTATTATTATTATATTATTATTATTATTATTATTATTATTATTATTATTATTATTATTATTATTATTATTATTATTATTATTATTATTATTATTATTATTATTATTATTATTATTATTATTATTATTATTATTATTATTATTATTATTATTATTATTATTATTATTATTATTATTATTATTATTATTATTATTATTATTATTATTATTATTATTATTATTATTATTATTATTATTATTATTATTATTATTATTATTATTATTATTATTATTATTATTATTATTATTATTATTATTATTATTATTATTATTATTATTATTATTATTATTATTATTATTATTATTATTATTATTATTATTATTATTATTATTATTATTATTATTATTATTATTATTATTATTATTATTATTATTATTATTATTATTATTATTATTATTATTATTATTATTATTATTATTATTATTATTATTATTATTATTATTATTATTATTATTATTATTATTATTATTATTATTATTATTATTATTATTATTATTATTATTATTATTATTATTATTATTATTATTATTATTATTATTATTATTATTATTATTATTATTATTATTATTATTATTATTATTATTATTATTATTATTATTATTATTATTATTATTATTATTATTATTATTATTATTATTATTATTATTATTATTATTATTATTATTATTATTATTATTATTATTATTATTATTATTATTATTATTATTATTATTATTATTATTATTATTATTATTATTATTATTATTATTATTATTATTATTATTATTATTATTATTATTATTATTATTATTATTATTATTATTATTATTATTATTATTATTATTATTATTATTATTATTATTATTATTATTATTATTATTATTATTATTATTATTATTATTATTATTATTATTATTATTATTATTATTATTATTATTATTATTATTATTATTATTATTATTATTATTATTATTATTATTATTATTATTATTATTATTATTATTATTATTATTATTATTATTATTATTATTATTATTATTATTATTATTATTATTATTATTATTATTATTATTATTATTATTATTATTATTATTATTATTATTATTATTATTATTATTATTATTATTATTATTATTATTATTATTATTATTATTATTATTATTATTATTATTATTATTATTATTATTATTATTATTATTATTATTATTATTATTATTATTATTATTATTATTATTATTATTATTATTATTATTATTATTATTATTATTATTATTATTATTATTATTATTATTATTATTATTATTATTATTATTATTATTATTATTATTATTATTATTATTATTATTATTATTATTATTATTATTATTATTATTATTATTATTATTATTATTATTATTATTATTATTATTATTATTATTATTATTATTATTATTATTATTATTATTATTATTATTATTATTATTATTATTATTATTATTATTATTATTATTATTATTATTATTATTATTATTATTATTATTATTATTATTATTATTATTATTATTATTATTATTATTATTATTATTATTATTATTATTATTATTATTATTATTATTATTATTATTAGTATTAGTATTATTATTATTATTATTATTATTATTATTATTATTATTATTATTATTATTATTATTATTATTATTATTATTATTATTATTATTATTATTATTATTATTATTATTATTATTATTATTATTATTATTATTATTATTATTATTATTATTATTATTATTATTATTATTATTATTATTATTATTATTATTATTATTATTATTATTATTATTATTATTATTATTATTATTATTATTATTATTATTATTATTATATTATTATTATTATTATTATTATTATTATTATTATTATTATTATTATTATTATTATTATTATTATTATTATTATTATTATTATTATTATTATTATTATTATTATTATTATTATTATTATTATTATTATTATTATTAATAT
>OY482674.1:63540818-63560818 GCA_960531455.1 Urophora cardui
TATTATTATTATTATTATTATTATTATTATTATTATTATTATTATTATTATTATTATTATTATTATTATTATTATTATTATTATTATTATTATTATTATTATTATTATTATTATTATTATTATTATTATTATTATTATTATTATTATTATTATTATTATTATTATTATTATTATTATTATTATTATTATTATTATTATTATTATTATTATTATTATTATTATTATTATTATTATTATTATTATTATTATTATTATTATTATTATTATTATTATTATTATTATTATTATTATTATTATTATTATTATTATTATTATTATTATTATTATTATTATTATTATTATTATTATTATTATTATTATTATTATTATTATTATTATTATTATTATTATTATTATTATTATTATTATTATTATTATTATTATTATTATTATTATTATTATTATTATTATTATTATTATTATTATTATTATTATTATTATTATTATTATTATTATTATTATTATTATTATTATTATTATTATTATTATTATTATTATTATTATTATTATTATTATTATTATTATTATTATTATTATTATTATTATTATTATTATTATTATTATTATTATTATTATTATTATTATTATTATTATTATTATTATTATTATTATTATTATTATTATTATTATTATTATTATTATTATTATTATTATTATTATTATTATTATTATTATTATTATTATTATTATTATTATTATTATTATTATTATTATTATTATTGTTGTTATTATTATTATTATTATTATTATTATTATTATTATTATTATTATTATTATTATTATTATTATTATTATTATTATTATTATTATTATTATTATTATTATTATTATTATTATTATTATTATTATTATTATTATTATTATTATTATTATTATTATTATTATTATTATTATTATTATTATTATTATTATTATTATTATTATTATTATTATTATTATTATTATTATTATTATTATTATTATTATTATTATTATTATTATTATTATTATTATTATTATTATTATTATTATTATTATTATTATTATTATTATTATTATTATTATTATTATTATTATTATTATTATTATTATTATTATTATTATTATTATTATTATTATTATTATTATTATTATTATTATTATTATTATTATTATTATTATTATTATTATTATTATTATTATTATTATTATTATTATTATTATTATTATTATTATTATTATTATTATTATTATTATTATTATTATTATTATTATTATTATTATTATTATTATGGGAGGTGCCACGCCCCTTTTTCCGATAACCCCCACTTTTATGCGTGGGAATGGTTTTGATATCATTTAGCTCTATACCAATTTTCAGCTCCCTACCTTAAACTGTTTTAGAGATAATCAGCTTTAAAAATTAAGGTTGTATGGGAGGTGCCACGCCCCCTTTTCTGATAACCCCCACTTTTCTGAGTTAGAAGGGGTTTGATATCACCTACCTCTATACCAATTTTCAGCTCCCTACCTTGAACTGTTTTAGAGATAATCAGCTTTAAAAATTAAGGGTGTATGGGAGGTGCCACGCCCCCTTTTCTGATAACCCCCACTTTTCTGAGTGAGAAGGGGTTTGATATCACCTACCTCTATACCAATTTTCAGTTCCCTACCTTAAACTGTTTTAGAGATAATCAGCTTAAAAAATTAAGGTTGTATGGGAGGTGCCACGCCCCCTTTTCTGATAACCCCCACTTTTCTGAGTGAGAAGGGGTTTGATATCACCTACCACTATACCAATTTTCAGCTCCCTACCTTGAACTGTTTTAGAGATAATCAGCTTTAAAAATTAAGGTTGTATGGGAGGTTCCACGCCCCCTTTTCTGATAACCCCCACTTTTCTGAGTGAGAAGGGGTTTGATATCACCTACCTCTATACAAATTTTCAGTTCCCTACCTTAAACTGTTTTAGAGATAATCAGCTTTAAAAATTAAGGTTGTATGGGAGGTGCCACGCCCCCCTAACATTTTTTAATTTTTTCTTCGACTAAACCTTCGCGGGATGACAACAAACAAACCCCCCTAAGGAAGTATTTGATTTGGTTCAGCCGCTTTCAAGTTTTAGCGTTACAATTAAATACCAAATCATTTATATATATATAGATTATTATTATTATTATTATTATTATTATTATTATTATTATTATTATTATTATTATTATTATTATTATTATTATTATTATTATTATTATTATTATTATTATTATTATTATTATTATTATTATTATTATTATTATTATTATTATTATTATTATTATTATTATTATTATTATTATTATTATTATTATTATTATTATTATTATTATTATTATTATTATTATTATTATTATTATTATTATTATTATTATTATTATTATTATTATTATTATTATTATTATTATTATTATTATTATTATTATTATTATTATTATTATTATTATTATTATTATTATTATTATTATTATTATTATTATTATTATTATTATTATTATTATTATTATTATTATTATTATTATTATTATTATTATTATTATTATTATTATTATTATTATTATTATTATTATTATTATTATTATTATTATTATTATTATTATTATTATTATTATTATTATTATTATTATTATTATTATTATTATTATTATTATTATTATTATTATTATTATTATTATTATTATTATTATTATTATTATTATTATTATTATTATTATTATTATTATTATTATTATTATTATTATTATTATTATTATTATTATTATTATTATTATTATTATTATTATTATTATTATTATTATTATTATTATTATTATTATTATTATTATTATTATTATTATTATTATTATTATTATTATTATTATTATTATTATTATTATTATTATTATTATTATTATTATTATTATTATTATTATTATTATTATTATTATTATTATTATTATTATTATTATTATTATTATTATTATTATTATTATTATTATTATTATTATTATTATTATTATTATTATTATTATTATTATTATTATTATTATTATTATTATTATTATTATTATTATTATTATTATTATTATTATTATTATTATTATTATTATTATTATTATTATTATTATTATTATTATTATTATTATTATTATTATTATTATTATTATTATTATTATTATTATTATTATTATTATTATTATTATTATTATTATTATTATTATTATTATTATTATTATTATTATTATTATTATTATTATTATTATTATTATTATTATTATTATTATTATTATTATTATTATTATTATTATTATTATTATTATTATTATTATTATTATTATTATTATTATTATTATTATTATTATTATTATTATTATTATTATTATTATTATTATTATTATTATTATTATTATTATTATTATTATTATTATTATTATTATTATTATTATTATTATTATTATTATTATTATTATTATTATTATTATTATTATTATTATTATTATTATTATTATTATTATTATTATTATTATTATTATTATTATTATTATTATTATTATTATTATTATTATTATTATTATTATTATTATTATTATTATTATTATTATTATTATTATTATTATTATTATTATTATTATTATTATTATTATTATTATTATTATTATTATTATTATTATTATTATTATTATTATTATTATTATTATTATTATTATTATTATTATTATTATTATTATTATTATTATTATTATTATTATTATTATTATTATTATTATTATTATTATTATTATTATTATTATTATTATTATTATTATTATTATTATTATTATTATTATTATTATTATTATTATTATTATTATTATTATTATTATTATTATTATTATTATTATTATTATTATTATTATTATTATTATTATTATTATTATTATTATTATTATTATTATTATTATTATTATTATTATTATTATTATTATTATTATTATTATTATTATTATTATTATTATTATTATTATTATTATTATTATTATTATTATTATTATTATTATTATTATTATTATTATTATTATTATTATTATTATTATTATTATTATTATTATTATTATTATTATTATTATTATTATTATTATTATTATTATTATTATTATTATTATTATTATTATTATTATTATTATTATTATTATTATTATTATTATTATTATTATTATTATTATTATTATTATTATTATTATTATTATTATTATTATTATTATTATTATTATTATTATTATTATTATTATTATTATTATTATTATTATTATTATTATTATTATTATTATTATTATTATTATTATTATTATTATTATTATTATTATTATTATTATTATTATTATTATTATTATTATTATTATTATTATTATTATTATTATTATTATTATTATTATTATTATTATTATTATTATTATTATTATTATTATTATTATTATTATTATTATTATTATTATTATTATTATTATTATTATTATTATTATTATTATTATTATTATTATTATTATTATTATTATTATTATTATTATTATTATTATTATTATTATTATTATTATTATTATTATTATTATTATTATTATTATTATTATTATTATTATTATTATTATTATTATTATTATTATTATTATTATTATTATTATTATTATTATTATTATTATTATTATTATTATTATTATTATTATTATTATTATTATTATTATTATTATTATTATTATTATTATTATTATTATTATTATTATTATTATTATTATTATTATTATTATTATTATTATTATTATTATTATTATTATTATTATTATTATTATTATTATTATTATTATTATTATTATTATTATTATTATTATTATTATTATTATTATTATTATTATTATTATTATTATTATTATTATTATTATTATTATTATTATTATTATTATTATTATTATTATTATTATTATTATTATTATTATTATTATTATTATTATTATTATTATTATTATTATTATTATTATTATTATTATTATTATTATTATTATTATTATTATTATTATTATTATTATTATTATTATTATTATTATTATTATTATTATTATTATTATTATTATTATTATTATTATTATTATTATTATTATTATTATTATTATTATTATTATTATTATTATTATTATTATTATTATTATTATTATTATTATTATTATTATTATTATTATTATTATTATTATTATTATTATTATTATTATTATTATTATTATTATTATTATTATTATTATTATTATTATTATTATTATTATTATTATTATTATTATTATTATTATTATTATTATTATTATTATTATTATTATTATTATTATTATTATTATTATTATTATTATTATTATTATTATTATTATTATTATTATTATTATTATTATTATTATTATTATTATTATTATTATTATTATTATTATTATTATTATTATTATTATTATTATTATTATTATTATTATTATTATTATTATTATTATTATTATTATTATTATTATTATTATTATTATTATTATTATTATTATTATTATTATTATTATTATTATTATTATTATTATTATTATTATTATTATTATTATTATTATTATTATTATTATTATTATTATTATTATTATTATTATTATTATTATTATTATTATTATTATTATTATTATTATTATTATATTATTATTATTATTATTATTATTATTATTATTATTATTATTATTATTATTATTATTATTATTATTATTATTATTATTATTATTATTATTATTATTATTATTATTATTATTATTATTATTATTATTATTATTATTATTATTATTATTATTATTATTATTATTATTATTATTATTATTATTATTATTATTATTATTATTATTATTATTATTATTATTATTATTATTATTATTATTATTATTATTATTATTATTATTATTATTATTATTATTATTATTATTATTATTATTATTATTATTATTATTATTATTATTATTATTATTATTATTATTATTATTATTATTATTATTATTATTATTATTATTATTATTATTATTATTATTATTATTATTATTATTATTATTATTATTATTATTATTATTATTATTATTATTATTATTATTATTATTATTATTATTATTATTATTATTATTATTATTATTATTATTATTATTATTATTATTATTATTATTATTATTATTATTATTATTATTATTATTATTATTATTATTATTATTATTATTATTATTATTATTATTATTATTATTATTATTATTATTATTATTATTATTATTATTATTATTATTATTATTATTATTATTATTATTATTATTATTATTATTATTATTATTATTATTATTATTATTATTATTATTATTATTATTATTATTATTATTATTATTATTATTATTATTATTATTATTATTATTATTATTATTATTATTATTATTATTATTATTATTATTATTATTATTATTATTATTATTATTATTATTATTATTATTATTATTATTATTATTATTATTATTATTATTATTATTATTATTATTATTATTATTATTATTATTATTATTATTATTATTATTATTATTATTATTATTATTATTATTATTATTATTATTATTATTATTATTATTATTATTATTATTATTATTATTATTATTATTATTATTATTATTATTATTATTATTATTATTATTATTATTATTATTATTATTATTATTATTATTATTATTATTATTATTATTATTATTATTATTATTATTATTATTATTATTATTATTATTATTATTATTATTATTATTATTATTATTATTATTATTATTATTATTATTATTATTATTATTATTATTATTATTATTATTATTATTATTATTATTATTATTATTATTATTATTATTATTATTATTATTATTATTATTATTATTATTATTATTATTATTATTATTATTATTATTATTATTATTATTATTATTATTATTATTATTATTATTATTATTATTATTATTATTATTATTATTATTATTATTATTATTATTATTATTATTATTATTATTATTATTATTATTATTTATTATTATATTATTATTATTATTATTATTATTATTATTATTATTATTATTATTATTATTATTATTATTATTATTATTATTATTATTATTATTATTATTATTATTATTATTATTATTATTATTATTATTATTATTATTATTATTATTATTATTATTATTATTATTATTATTATTATTATTATTATTATTATTATTATTATTATTATTATTATTATTATTATTATTATTATTATTATTATTATTATTATTATTATTATTATTATTATTATTATTATTATTATTATTATTATTATTATTATTATTATTATTATTATTATTATTATTATTATTATTATTATTATTATTATTATTATTATTATTATTATTATTATTATTATTATTATTATTATTATTATTATTATTATTATTATTATTATTATTATTATTATTATTATTATTATTATTATTATTATTATTATTATTATTATTATTATTATTATTATTATTATTATTTTAATTGTTGAATTATTGTGTGGACACAGAAGATTTTTAATTAATTTTTATTTGGCGAAAAGCGAACAAGTTCAAAGCTACGTATTACCAGCGATGGTAGAAATGATAGCTATTTCGAAGAAAACCAATTCTTCATCATCAGATTTCTTTTCGGGATCAAGCCGGGAATCGAACTTAGACCCACCGTGAGAAGGTGTAAATGTTAGCGACGCGCTAACCCACTCACCCAAACACGGCCTGGTACGCAGTTGAACTTTTTGTCGCTTTTCTTTTGCCACCTTTACTCGCCCAACATTATTGTTGTATTTTTATGTACTCATGATTTTCATGAGATAACACAAATTTGTTGAGTAATTTTAGGCGGTCTATGCTTCGGTTAGCCGGAAGTAATGTGCATTTGCAACACCCTGCCTTTTTATTTAATTTTAATTGTTGAATTATTGTGTGGACACAGAAGATTTTTAATTAATTTTTATTTGGCGAAAAGCGAACAAGTTCAAAGCTACGTATTACCAGCGATGGTAGAAATGATAGCTATTTCGAAGAAAACCAATTCTTCATCATCAGATTTCTTTTCGGGATCAAGCCGGGAATCGAACTTAGACCCACCGTGAGAAGGTGTAAATGTTAGCGACGCGCTAACCCACTCACCCAAACACGGCCTGGTACGCAGTTGAACTTTTTGTCGCTTTTCTTTTGCCACCTTTACTCGCCCAACATTATTGTTGTATTTTTATGTACTCATGATTTTCATGAGATAACACAAATTTGTTGAGTAATTTTAGGCGGTCTATGCTTCGGTTAGCCGGAAGTAATGTGCATTTGCAACACCCTGCCTTTTTATTTAATTTTAATTGTTGAATTATTGTGTGGACACAGAAGATTTTTAATTAATTTTTATTTGGCGAAAAGCGAACAAGTTCAAAGCTACGTATTACCAGCGATGGTAGAAATGATAGCTATTTCGAAGAAAACCAATTCTTCATCATCAGATTTCTTTTCGGGATCAAGCCGGGAATCGAACTTAGACCCACCGTGAGAAGGTGTAAATGTTAGCGACGCGCTAACCCACTCACCCAAACACGGCCTGGTACGCAGTTGAACTTTTTGTCGCTTTTCTTTTGCCACCTTTACTCGCCCAACATTATTGTTGTATTTTTATGTACTCATGATTTTCATGAGATAACACAAATTTGTTGAGTAATTTTAGGCGGTCTATGCTTCGGTTAGCCGGAAGTAATGTGCATTTGCAACACCCTGCCTTTTTATTTAATTTTAATTGTTGAATTATTGTGTGGACACAGAAGATTTTTAATTAATTTTTATTTGGCGAAAAGCGAACAAGTTCAAAGCTACGTATTACCAGCGATGGTAGAAATGATAGCTATTTCGAAGAAAACCAATTCTTCATCATCAGATTTCTTTTCGGGATCAAGCCGGGAATCGAACTTAGACCCACCGTGAGAAGGTGTAAATGTTAGCGACGCGCTAACCCACTCACCCAAACACGGCCTGGTACGCAGTTGAACTTTTTGTCGCTTTTCTTTTGCCACCTTTACTCGCCCAACATTATTGTTGTATTTTTATGTACTCATGATTTTCATGAGATAACACAAATTTGTTGAGTAATTTTAGGCGGTCTATGCTTCGGTTAGCCGGAAGTAATGTGCATTTGCAACACCCTGCCTTTTTATTTAATTTTAATTGTTGAATTATTGTGTGGACACAGAAGATTTTTAATTAATTTTTATTTGGCGAAAAGCGAACAAGTTCAAAGCTACGTATTACCAGCGATGGTAGAAATGATAGCTATTTCGAAGAAAACCAATTCTTCATCATCAGATTTCTTTTCGGGATCAAGCCGGGAATCGAACTTAGACCCACCGTGAGAAGGTGTAAATGTTAGCGACGCGCTAACCCACTCACCCAAACACGGCCTGGTACGCAGTTGAACTTTTTGTCGCTTTTCTTTTGCCACCTTTACTCGCCCAACATTATTGTTGTATTTTTATGTACTCATGATTTTCATGAGATAACACAAATTTGTTGAGTAATTTTAGGCGGTCTATGCTTCGGTTAGCCGGAAGTAATGTGCATTTGCAACACCCTGCCTTTTTATTTAATTTTAATTGTTGAATTATTGTGTGGACACAGAAGATTTTTAATTAATTTTTATTTGGCGAAAAGCGAACAAGTTCAAAGCTACGTATTACCAGCGATGGTAGAAATGATAGCTATTTCGAAGAAAACCAATTCTTCATCATCAGATTTCTTTTCGGGATCAAGCCGGGAATCGAACTTAGACCCACCGTGAGAAGGTGTAAATGTTAGCGACGCGCTAACCCACTCACCCAAACACGGCCTGGTACGCAGTTGAACTTTTTGTCGCTTTTCTTTTGCCACCTTTACTCGCCCAACATTATTGTTGTATTTTTATGTACTCATGATTTTCATGAGATAACAAAAATTTGTTGAGTAATTTTAGGCGGTCTATGCTTCGGTTAGCCGGAAGTAATGTGCATTTGCAACACCCTGCCTTTTTATTTAATTTTAATTGTTGAATTATTGTGTGGACACAGAAGATTTTTAATTAATTTTTATTTGGCGAAAAGCGAACAAGTTCAAAGCTACGTATTACCAGCGATGGTAGAAATGATAGCTATTTCGAAGAAAACCAATTCTTCATCATCAGATTTCTTTTCGGGATCAAGCCGGGAATCGAACTTAGACCCACCGTGAGAAGGTGTAAATGTTAGCGACGCGCTAACCCACTCACCCAAACACGGCCTGGTACGCAGTTGAACTTTTTGTCGCTTTTGTTGGGCGAGTAAAGGTGGCAAAAGAAAAGCGACAAAAAGTTCAACTGCGTACCAGGCCGTGTTTGGGTGAGTGGGTTAGCGCGTCGCTAACATTTACACCTTCTCACGGTGGGTCTAAGTTCGATTCCCGGCTTGATCCCGAAAAGAAATCTGATGATGAAGAATTGGTTTTCTTCGAAATAGCTATCATTTCTACCATCGCTGGTAATACGTAGCTTTGAACTTGTTCGCTTTTCGCCAAATAAAAATTAATTAAAAATCTTCTGTGTCCACACAATAATTCAACAATTAAAATTAAATAAAAAGGCAGGGTGTTGCAAATGCACATTACTTCCGGCTAACCGAAGCATAGACCGCCTAAAATTACTCAACAAATTTGTGTTATCTCATGAAAATCATGAGTACATAAAAATACAACAATAATGTTGGGCGAGTAAAGGTGGCAAAAGAAAAGCGACAAAAAGTTCAACTGCGTACCAGGCCGTGTTTGGGTGAGTGGGTTAGCGCGTCGCTAACATTTACACCTTCTCACGGTGGGTCTAAGTTCGATTCCCGGCTTGATCCCGAAAAGAAATCTGATGATGAAGAATTGGTTTTCTTCGAAATAGCTATCATTTCTACCATCGCTGGTAATACGTAGCTTTGAACTTGTTCGCTTTTCGCCAAATAAAAATTAATTAAAAATCTTCTGTGTCCACACAATAATTCAACAATTAAAATTAAATAAAAAGGCAGGGTGTTGCAAATGCACATTACTTCCGGCTAACCGAAGCATAGACCGCCTAAAATTACTCAACAAATTTGTGTTATCTCATGAAAATCATGAGTACATAAAAATACAACAATAATGTTGGGCGAGTAAAGGTGGCAAAAGAAAAGCGACAAAAAGTTCAACTGCATACCAGGCCGTGTTTGGGTGAGTGGGTTAGCGCGTCGCTAACATTTACACCTTCTCACGGTGGGTCTAAGTTCGATTCCCGGCTTGATCCCGAAAAGAAATCTGATGATGAAGAATTGGTTTTCTTCGAAATAGCTATCATTTCTACCATCGCTGGTAATACGTAGCTTTGAACTTGTTCGCTTTTCGCCAAATAAAAATTAATTAAAAATCTTCTGTGTCCACACAATAATTCAACAATTAAAATTAAATAAAAAGGCAGGGTGTTGCAAATGCACATTACTTCCGGCTAACCGAAGCATAGACCGCCTAAAATTACTCAACAAATTTGTGTTATCTCATGAAAATCATGAGTACATAAAAATACAACAATAATGTTGGGCGAGTAAAGTTGGCAAAAGAAAAGCGACAAAAAGTTCAACTGCGTACCAGGCCGTGTTTGGGTGAGTGGGTTAGCGCGTCGCTAACATTTACACCTTCTCACGGTGGGTCTAAGTTCGATTCCCGGCTTGATCCCGAAAAGAAATCTGATGATGAAGAATTGGTTTTCTTCGAAATAGCTATCATTTCTACCATCGCTGGTAATACGTAGCTTTGAACTTGTTCGCTTTTCGCCAAATAAAAATTAATTAAAAATCTTCTGTGTCCACACAATAATTCAACAATTAAAATTAAATAAAAAGGCAGGGTGTTGCAAATGCACATTACTTCCGGCTAACCGAAGCATAGACCGCCTAAAATTACTCAACAAATTTGTGTTATCTCATGAAAATCATGAGTACATAAAAATACAACAATAATGTTGGGCGAGTAAAGGTGGCAAAAGAAAAGCGACAAAAAGTTCAACTGCGTACCAGGCCGTGTTTGGGTGAGTGGGTTAGCGCGTCGCTAACATTTACACCTTCTCACGGTGGGTCTAAGTTCGATTCCCGGCTTGATCCCGAAAAGAAATCTGATGATGAAGAATTGGTTTTCTTCGAAATAGCTATCATTTCTACCATCGCTGGTAATACGTAGCTTTGAACTTGTTCGCTTTTCGCCAAATAAAAATTAATTAAAAATCTTCTGTGTCCACACAATAATTCAACAATTAAAATTAAATAAAAAGGCAGGGTGTTGCAAATGCACATTACTTCCGGCTAACCGAAGCATAGACCGCCTAAAATTACTCAACAAATTTGTGTTATCTCATGAAAATCATGAGTACATAAAAATACAACAATAATGTTGGGCGAGTAAAGGTGGCAAAAGAAAAGCGACAAAAAGTTCAACTGCGTACCAGGCCGTGTTTGGGTGAGTGGGTTAGCGCGTCGCTAACATTTACACCTTCTCACGGTGGGTCTAAGTTCGATTCCCGGCTTGATCCCGAAAAGAAATCTGATGATGAAGAATTGGTTTTCTTCGAAATAGCTATCATTTCTACCATCGCTGGTAATACGTAGCTTTGAACTTGTTCGCTTTTCGCCAAATAAAAATTAATTAAAAATCTTCTGTGTCCACACAATAATTCAACAATTAAAATTAAATAAAAAGGCAGGGTGTTGCAAATGCACATTACTTCCGGCTAACCGAAGCATAGACCGCCTAAAATTACTCAACAAATTTGTGTTATCTCATGAAAATCATGAGTACATAAAAATACAACAATAATGTTGGGCGAGTAAAGGTGGCAAAAGAAAAGCGACAAAAAGTTCAACTGCGTACCAGGCCGTGTTTGGGTGAGTGGGTTAGCGCGTCGCTAACATTTACACCTTCTCACGGTGGGTCTAAGTTCGATTCCCGGCTTGATCCCGAAAAGAAATCTGATGATGAAGAATTGGTTTTCTTCGAAATAGCTATCATTTCTACCATCGCTGGTAATACGTAGCTTTGAACTTGTTCGCTTTTCGCCAAATAAAAATTAATTAAAAATCTTCTGTGTCCACACAATAATTCAACAATTAAAATTAAATAAAAAGGCAGGGTGTTGCAAATGCACATTACTTCCGGCTAACCGAAGCATAGACCGCCTAAAATTACTCAACAAATTTGTGTTATCTCATGAAAATCATGAGTACATAAAAATACAACAATAATGTTGGGCGAGTAAAGGTGGCAAAAGAAAAGCGACAAAAAGTTCAACTGCGTACCAGGCCGTGTTTGGGTGAGTGGGTTAGCGCGTCGCTAACATTTACACCTTCTCACGGTGGGTCTAAGTTCGATTCCCGGCTTGATCCCGAAAAGAAATCTGATGATGAAGAATTGGTTTTCTTCGAAATAGCTATCATTTCTACCATCGCTGGTAATACGTAGCTTTGAACTTGTTCGCTTTTCGCCAAATAAAAATTAATTAAAAATCTTCTGTGTCCACACAATAATTCAACAATTAAAATTAAATAAAAAGGCAGGGTGTTGCAAATGCACATTACTTCCGGCTAACCGAAGCATAGACCGCCTAAAATTACTCAACAAATTTGTGTTATCTCATGAAAATCATGAGTACATAAAAATACAACAATAATGTTGGGCGAGTAAAGGTGGCAAAAGAAAAGCGACAAAAAGTTCAACTGCGTACCAGGCCGTGTTTGGGTGAGTGGGTTAGCGCGTCGCTAACATTTACACCTTCTCACGGTGGGTCTAAGTTCGATTCCCGGCTTGATCCCGAAAAGAAATCTGATGATGAAGAATTGGTTTTCTTCGAAATAGCTATCATTTCTACCATCGCTGGTAATACGTAGCTTTGAACTTGTTCGCTTTTCGCCAAATAAAAATTAATTAAAAATCTTCTGTGTCCACACAATAATTCAACAATTAAAATTAAATAAAAAGGCAGGGTGTTGCAAATGCACATTACTTCCGGCTAACCGAAGCATAGACCGCCTAAAATTACTCAACAAATTTGTGTTATCTCATGAAAATCATGAGTACATAAAAATACAACAATAATGTTGGGCGAGTAAAGGTGGCAAAAGAAAAGCGACAAAAAGTTCAACTGCGTACCAGGCCGTGTTTGGGTGAGTGGGTTAGCGCGTCGCTAACATTTACACCTTCTCACGGTGGGTCTAAGTTCGATTCCCGGCTTGATCCCGAAAAGAAATCTGATGATGAAGAATTGGTTTTCTTCGAAATAGCTATCATTTCTACCATCGCTGGTAATACGTAGCTTTGAACTTGTTCGCTTTTCGCCAAATAAAAATATTATTATTATTATTATTATTATTTTTATTATTATTATTATTATTATTATTATTATTATTATTATTATTATTATTATTATTATTATTATTATTATTATTATTATTATTATTATTATTATTATTATTATTATTATTATTATTATTATTATTATTATTATTATTATTATTATTATTATTATTATTATTATTATTATTATTATTATTATTATTATTATTATTATTACTCCTTGTGTCTCTGTCAAACCGTCTAAGTCGTCTTTTGAATTTTCCACGGTCTCCGAGTATGATGTGTCTAGGTGTATTGATAAAATTAAATCAAACGCAGTCGGTGCAGATGGCTTGCCAATCCGCTTTATAAAATTAATTATGCCTTACATTATTAGCCCGCTAACTCACATTATAAACCACTGCATTACGACGTCTTGTTTCCCGGATATTTGGAAAGTAGCTTCTGTCTGCCCTATTGCGAAAAATAAACGTGCATGTGCCCCTTGTGACTTTCGCCCGATCAGTGTTCTGCCTACTCTGTCGAAGGTATTTGAGTCTTTGATGTCTGAGCAGATACGTGCATATATATCTGATAATGACTTACTTTCCCCTTGCCAGTCTGGCTTTAGACCAGGGCATGGATGTTCAACCGCTATGGTAAAAATTCTTGACGATTTGCGAATTGCTTACGACAAAGGTAATATATCCCTTCTATGTTTACTTGACTTTTCTAAAGCATTTGACTCGGTTGATCATTAACTGCTCTGTTCTAAACTTACGCATTATTTTGGGTTTGAGAAAAGTGCGGTATCTCTAATGGATAGCTACTTAACTGGCAGGTTTCAGAGAGTAAAAATTGGCACGGCTGTTTCGCAATTAAAACCAGTTCTATGTGGTGTTCCGCAGGGATCTATTCTAGGCCCTACTTTGTTCAGTATGTTCATAGATGACATATTCTTAGCTTGTAGGCATGTACACTTACACGCGTATGCAGACGATATACAACTTTATTTATCTGGTTGTACAAATCAGTTGAATAAGATAACGCTTGACCTGAACAATGATTTGTCATCAATATCTGTATGGTCAATGCAGAACGGCCTTCAACTTAACCCTATAAAATCATACATACTACCGGTTATAAAGCGAAAAATTGATTTTAAAAATATTCCTACTATATATCTAAATGGTAACTCTCTTAAGGTTGTCGATAAAGTGACTAACTTGGGGTTTGTTATTAATTCAAATCTGACCTGTGTTGATCACGTCAACTCAGTCATAAGTAAAGTGTATGGTGCCCTTAGGAGCCTGAAACTCTCTGCTCACTGTACCCCAATTCATGTTAGGCGAAAGCTTGCCCGTCAGGTAATTTTACCAATTGTTACTTATTCTGAGCTGGTATATAGTAGCTATGACTCAAAATCAGCTCATAAAATCGACATTATTTTTAACCAAATTACCCGATATGTGCATGGTATTCGGAAGTATGATCACATATCGTCTTGGCGAACATCGTTACTAGGATGTGATATATTTGATTATTTTAAGGCCAGAAATTGTATTTTCTTATACAAGCTAATGAGTACGAAAACACCGTCTTATCTCTATCAAAAATTAACTTTTCCAAAATCAGTGCGTTCCTGTAATTTAATTGTGCCGTGTTTTAACTATAATAACTCTACACGACTGTTTTTCATCAATGCTATAAGAGTTTGGAATCTTATCCCTGTTAGCATTAGGAGCGGATTGAACTTAGGTAACTTCAAGAAAGTGTTATATAACTATTTCTCTACAAATAAATAAACAAATAATTTAGTGAACCAATTAATTTTAATTTTAATGTTTTATTGTTAGTTTTTAAGTTGGAATTTTTATATTTAGACTGTACATGCAATGTAATATGATCTCCATATAAGTATGTGTTGTACTATTAAAGATTCAATCTTGCTGTACTAATTTTGTCAAACCAATAAATACAAATACAAATATTATTATTATTATTATTATTATTATTATTATTATTATTATTATTATTATTATTATTATTATTATTATTATTATTATTATTATTATTATTATTATTATTATTATTATTATTATTATTATTATTATTATTATTATTATTATTATTATTATTATTATTATTATTATTATTATTATTATTATTATTATTATTATTATTATTATTATTATTATTATTATTATTATTATTATTATTATTATTATTATTATTATTATTATTATTATTATTATTATTATTATTATTATTATTATTATTATTATTATTATTATTATTATTATTATTATTATTATTATTATTATTATTATTATTATTATTATTATTATTATTATTATTATTATTATTATTATTATTATTATTATTATTATTATTATTATTATTATTATTATTATTATTATTATTATTATTATTATTATTATTATTATTATTATTATTATTATTATTATTATTATTATTATTATTATTATTATTATTATTATTATTATTATTATTATTATTATTATTATTATTATTATTATTATTATTATTATTATTATTATTATTATTATTATTATTATTATTATTATTATTATTATTATTATTATTATTATTATTATTATTATTATTATTATTATTATTATTATTATTATTATTATTATTATTATTATTATTATTATTATTATTATTATTATTATTATTATTATTATTATTATTATTATTATTATTATTATTATTATTATTATTATTATTATTATTATTATTATTATTATTATTATTATTATTATTATTATTATTATTATTATTATTATTATTATTATTATTATTATTATTATTATTATTATTATTATTATTATTATTATTATTATTATTATTATTATTATTATTATTATTATTATTATTATTATTATTATTATTATTATTATTATTATTATTATTATTATTATTATTATTATTATTATTATTATTATTATTATTATTATTATTATTATTATTATTATTATTATTATTATTATTATTATTATTATTATTATTATTATTATTATTATTATTATTATTATTATTATTATTATTATTATTATTATTATTATTATTATTATTATTATTATTATTATTATTATTATTATTATTATTATTATTATTATTATTATTATTATTATTATTATTATTATTATTATTATTATTATTATTATTATTATTATTATTATTATTATTATTATTATTATTATTATTATTATTATTATTATTATTATTATTATTATTATTATTATTATTATTATTATTATTATTATTATTATTATTATTATTATTATTATTATTATTATTATTATTATTATTATTATTATTATTATTATTATTATTATTATTATTATTATTATTATTATTATTATTATTATTATTATTATTATTATTATTATTATTATTATTATTATTATTATTATTATTATTATTATTATTATTATTATTATTATTATTATTATTATTATTATTATTATTATTATTATTATTATTATTATTATTATTATTATTATTATTATTATTATTATTATTATTATTATTATTATTATTATTATTATTATTATTATTATTATTATTATTATTATTATTATTATTATTATTATTATTATTATTATTATTATTATTATTATTATTATTATTATTATTATTATTATTATTATTATTATTATTATTATTATTATTATTATTATTATTATTATTATTATTATTATTATTATTATTATTATTATTATTATTATTATTATTATTATTATTATTATTATTATTATTATTATTATTATTATTATTATTATTATTATTATTATTATTATTATTATTATTATTATTATTATTATTATTATTATTATTATTATTATTATTATTATTATTATTATTATTATTATTATTATTATTATTATTATTATTATTATTATTATTATTATTATTATTATTATTATTATTATTATTATTATTATTATTATTATTATTATTATTATTATTATTATTATTATTATTATTATTATTATTATTATTATTATTATTATTATTATTATTATTATTATTATTATTATTATTATTATTATTATTATTATTATTATTATTATTATTATTATTATTATTATTATTATTATTATTATTATTATTATTATTATTATTATTATTATTATTATTATTATTATTATTATTATTATTATTATTATTATTATTATTATTATTATTATTATTATTATTATTATTATTATTATTATTATTATTATTATTATTATTATTATTATTATTATTATTATTATTATTATTATTATTATTATTATTATTATTATTATTATTATTATTATTATTATTATTATTATTATTATTATTATTATTATTATTATTATTATTATTATTATTATTATTATTATTATTATTATTATTATTATTATTATTATTATTATTATTATTATTATTATTATTATTATTATTATTATTATTATTATTATTATTATTATTATTATTATTATTATTATTATTATTATTATTATTATTATTATTATTATTATTATTATTATTATTATTATTATTATTATTATTATTATTATTATTATTATTATTATTATTATTATTATTATTATTATTATTATTATTATTATTATTATTATTATTATTATTATTATTATTATTATTATTATTATTATTATTATTATTATTATTATTATTATTATTATTATTATTATTATTATTATTATTATTATTATTATTATTATTATTATTATTATTATTATTATTATTATTATTATTATTATTATTATTATTATTATTATTATTATTATTATTATTATTATTATTATTATTATTATTATTATTATTATTATTATTATTATTATTATTATTATTATTATTATTATTATTATTATTATTATTATTATTATTATTATTATTATTATTATTATTATTATTATTATTATTATTATTATTATTATTATTATTATTATTATTATTATTATTATTATTATTATTATTATTATTATTATTATTATTATTATTATTATTATTATTATTATTATTATTATTATTATTATTATTATTATTATTATTATTATTATTATTATTATTATTATTATTATTATTATTATTATTATTATTATTATTATTATTATTATTATTATTATTATTATTATTATTATTATTATTATTATTATTATTATTATTATTATTATTATTATTATTATTATTATTATTATTATTATTATTATTATTATTATTATTATTATTATTATTATTATTATTATTATTATTATTATTATTATTATTATTATTATTATTATTATTATTATTATTATTATTATTATTATTATTATTATTATTATTATTATTATTATTATTATTATTATTATTATTATTATTATTATTATTATTATTATTATTATTATTATTATTATTATTATTATTATTATTATTATTATTATTATTATTATTATTATTATTATTATTATTATTATTATTATTATTATTATTATTATTATTATTATTATTATTATTATTATTATTATTATTATTATTATTATTATTATTATT